>JAVDBV010060264.1:0-17130 GCA_032619315.1 Piper longum
AATATAAATCATCGTAATCTTTTAAGGAGATCTTTAAGATCAGACATACCAAATCATAGGACATTCAAAAAAACATGTTCATAAGTAAGAAACAACTTTTAAAGTGCCTTCTAAAAAATCTGATATAAGGTTAAAAAATTTGCAGAGCTGACAAAGAAATCTTTTGTATGTGTGAATATGATATTGTAACATAATGCTTTGTAACTTTGGGCGAAGAATTTCTTAGATCCATTTGCTTAATTTAGAAGGCTATGGTTGATGTTCCTATGAGTTCTTTTTAGAGAGAGGGAGAGAGGGAGAGAGAGAGAGAGAGAGAACACTCACGTAGCATCTCATGTCGCTATGAGAGCAAACTTGTTGAAAGTGATTGAATTTTTTTGAATTATCTTTTTTGTCTTAAAATTCCCATATTCATGAAAGTGAATATTCGATAGGAATGGAGGATCTATAGACTGATATTTTTATATTTCACCTACCTCAAAAAATTTTACCCTAATAATATAAGGTCTAGGGCTAACTAATTATTTGAAAATTTTTATATCACTTATTTTAAGAAAATTTTATCTTCAAAATTCTTTTATATGACTCGTAAGCCTCTAATTAATTTTATTTTAAAGAAATTTTGTCCCCAAAATATTTTTTCATGGCTCATAAACTTAAGTTAAAACTCTCATCATCCAATACGATATTAGGATAACTCGAATATTATTTGTAATAATTCGGCCAAGTGTAAAATAATGATCTTAGTTATTCTTTAAATGTGATTAATCAAATTAAAAATAATAAACATTATTTCTACTAATATATTGAATATTACATTGATAGATATTTGATGTGGAACCAATTCTAAACTAACTAATTGGGAGAATCTTACATAAGCCAACCATATTTTAGTTTTAACTACTTAAAAATTCTTCCCAGTTTACTTTTCTTAGTGTTGGAAAATATTAATAATATTTAATTTTTAAACACGTTTATTTCATTGAGGATGAGAAATACATGCATAGAACAAAGTGTGATAATGTTAAATTTCTTAGGCCGGGACAAGATTGACGAATGGGCATAAATTCGGTACAATAGAAATGAAAAACTTCGAGTGAATTATTATAATTAAGCATGATAAAAAAAATATTTGTAATTGAATTTTATTAATATTTTTCTCATTGGTGAAGTAATTTATCGGTATTTGTTATTTGGAAAGTTGGCTCGAGATGGAGAATACATGACCACCCACACTACTTAACCACGTTCAACTCCTTTAAACCAAAGTACAAAACAATCGAGACTTGTGTCACCTTATTTTTATTGGGTCATAATTATTAAACCAAATTGTGATTAAAAAATGCAAAATCTTGATTGTGATATTCATTCGATCATAATTTGTGTCCATATTTAGGTTATATATAAATTATTATAACTTTCAGCTATGACACAAGTTTGTTGGAACATTCACTAAAGCAGGATGAAATCGGTCAAATCAACAATTAATCATTCAAATTTTAATTTAACAAATATAATGTTTCATTTAATTTTTATATAAACAAGAAGGAATAAATAATACAAAATAATTTGGACATAATAGTTAGATATGATAAATAATATTTATAAATAATGTGTAAAACGAATAAATGATCAGTTTGAGGAAAGATAAAGGTTGCAGGCACTGATCCTCCTCAAAGAGTATAAATTTTTTATAACATTGCTATGTACATATAAATACTATATAAACTATACTGTACAGTAGTGACAATGTTAGCTCTTACCTCGTACAATGATCTGCTGTTACCGAAGATGAAATCAATCGATCCTTGGATGAAACATTCTTTGAAGTAATGTCTCCCTTTATCGTCATGAAGTGTGTCCTGGGCACCAAAGAAGCCCCAGCCCCAAAATGCAGATTGATCACGTCCTGCTCGACTGGCCACTGCTTGTGCACCCACATCACCTGGCTTTGGTCTAGGAGCCACATTCTACATATATTTCATGCTCACTACATAAGTTCAGCTCCCTTTTGTCATGAGAATGATGTTACAATACTTCAAGTTATGTTAACAATACTCATCATGATGCATATCTTCTTTGCAATAAAATTGGCAACAAAAATGGACACAGATGCACTAAAAAATGTTTGGCCCGAGGAGTTGGCCGTGTCGTTCCAGACAATGGCTGTAGAGTCCAATCCTTGCCCTTGGAATGTGATGTTTGGTTCTGCATGGTGGATTGACACCCTCTCATTGTCACTCGTGCAAGAACTAGTGCAAAATGATTAGATATAAATAGAATGGCTTCCAACTGATAAATGCCGGTGTTGATCCATTTAATTATTCTCTTTGGGTTGAACAACGCAACCGCATCCACGGCCGATTGAACTGTGGTGAAATTGCAGCACCCGTTTCGATCAACACAAGTTACGAAGTGGTGTTGGTCTATGATGGAGGGATGTTAGGTGTGAAGAAGTCACAAATGTTGAACCCTCGCTTCTTGTCTTCTCTACGATCATAGCGGTGGTGGTGGTGAGACTTGGCAGTGTTGGAGCTACGGAGACCAAGCTTCCGAGCAAGAAGATAAATGACATTGGACGAGATATTAATGTTTTGAAGCTTCAGTAGAACTTGGGTTGACAAGAAAGCTGAAAATGGCTGCTATGACATAAGTAGAAATCCCTCTAAAGTTGATCATGGTGGAAGCTGGTAAGGGAAGGGATAGAAGGCACAAGAAGGGCACGGCCAATATGCAATATGTATATGATATAATTCTTATGTTGTTCGGAAAGTATTCAATATGAAATGCACTTGAAGCACAAGAAAAAATATAGCATGGTCTTGCAAATCAACCAATGCCATTGGAAAGCTGGTAGATTTTCTTAGACCTACCAATCCTACTATGGGCTTCTCTTGCTACGTTTGTGCAACATATGAATATTCTAAACCTTAATTGAAAAAGTACAAGAATGATGTATTCATGTAATATGTACAGAGGAACAGTATATGATGCATGCTTTAGATAATGCAGCAGCTAAGATGATAAAACAAGAACAATCTTGAATATTTTGTGGCCACCCATTTGTGCTTTTGAATTGGTCAAATATCTAATCCTCAATGACCTACTTGTTAATCAAGTTTGAACCAAGTCCTACCTAATCAGAAATCTTCTTCTATGTGATCATCATTGCATCTTTTGAAGGAAGTCAATGGAAGGAACATCATCTAGTCGACATTTGAAGGAGCCAGCAAAATGGTCATGGTCTCCAACAAGAGACTCTAATTAATTTAAAACAAATTATTAACATGTGAAATTAGAAAGTATATAAAAATAACACCCAGTTTTGGTCCTTGTAGCTCATAATATCTATGGACAATATGATAGCCGATTTTTCATTATCACCATCTTTGTGCATTTGGATCACACGTCTCCACCTGTACTTCGGCGCCACCCAAATCTTGGAAAAAGGCTTGCTTGCTGATTTGTGTCGCCTTAATTTCTTCCAAATTAAGCTGCTAATAATTTTTTCATATGTACATATATAAGATTGCCGTGTGTATTAATATTAGTCTCCAGCTTAATATAACTAGAGCTACTAATTAACCTCGTATGAGTTCTAGTCTCGTTTGAGGAACCCCTCCATATAGAAATTACAGACCATGTTTACCACAAGATTTTTTTATGTAAATGTATATAAACATGATTTCAGAACTTTTAAATCGACGTCTCTGATCATCAATAATACAAACCAAACAATACACTATTGTGGGAAAGCAATATATGAAAAAGACTGGTTGTGGAAGTCAATCTAACATCACATTGATGTTATTGTAATCTACCTAACATAAGACCCACGGTGGAACTTGACCGCTAGGCAAGGGTTCCGTTGGGTTATCTGTCATCCGTAAATATATGAAAAATAAATTTATTTTGGGTAAATTTTAATTTTTTTTAAAAGACTCATTTTGCGTTGTTAGAGAAATAAAAAGCAAGACTAACATTTTTCTTCTTTGGTTTTGGATTTTTGTTTTGAAAAAAGGGGATCATAATAAGAGAAAGGAAAATTGTACGAATTTGAAAAAAAAATGAATATTTTATTTAAATTCGCTTGCAATTATCAATGATAACCTCACCATATTTTTAATCGGTAATTATCCATTTTCTTTTTTTATAGTTACTACCAATTTTATAGAAAATATGATAAATTGGTATTGAAGAGTTTGTTATCATGTGGGTATTTTTTATATTAAATTGTGATATAATGAATTTGATCCGACCGTTTTCCCTGTAAATTTTCTATAAATTTTGAGATTTTCACATAAAATTTATTTTGTCTAATTATTGGTACCAATTTGGTGTGTTTATTTTGATTGATAATTCTCGTCTATTATATATTGAAATAAGGGATTTGTATTTGGTTAATCTCAACGGTTCCATCCCAGACCTAACATTCATCTCCCTCACCTTTCACTCAAAAACTTCTGAAGAACACGCTTCTCCCAGAAAGTAAAATCATGGAGTGAATAAATAGTAGCATGCAGTATGGACTGAACAGCTTACTGAAAATTTGGAGATATGTTCCTACTATGATGAAATGATAAAACAATGACGGGAAAAAAATAAATGCTTGTATTTACACAAGTGTAAACAGAATTATTCCAATCAAAATTGCATTCGCTCTACCAATATACGTGATAGTCATCATGTATTATCTCATGTACCTTCTGCCCTGATCATCATGATGACCTTGATCATACACATAACCATGTGGACTATTAATAATGTTTCTACCTTGCACCTGCTCCCTTGGAACATTTTGAGAAGAAAAACTATCCCTGAATTGACCACTTGGAACATCCAAGTTATTCCTTTGTTGATGATTAAAAAGCAGATGCAGAAATGGGTCATGGCCAGTGTTGCCAACAGGATACACTCCCATCTGATCAGCTGCTATTGCACCCCTTTGAAGTTGATGTTGATGCTGCTGGGTTAGTTGCTGGTAGTATTCACCCGGCAGCTGCTGTCCGCCATGCTGCACCGTCAACCCGATGCTCCCGGCTTGCCTGCCTGCAGTGCCGGTGGTGAACGCCGGCGAGAATGTGGACGTGGGGATGCCAGTGAAGTGTTGCACCATGGCCCGGAAGTTGGTGGTGTCAGTATTGAGAAGGTTGGTTGGGGCCCTCCTCGAAGCCCGGGCCCGCTTCTTCGCCGACTTTCCGGCCCGACCATCGATGGCGGCAGGCCTGCTGCCGGAGGAGGAGCAGGGAGTTGTAGCCATGTAGCTGCCAGCAGTGCGAGTGGCAGTGGTGGTGGTGACAACAACTGATTCCACCGCCTGAGGACCACGGTGGCCGAGCATCGGAAGCATGGATGGCTGGCCGGGGAGGGGGGAGTAGTGGTAGAGGTGGTCCCATGGGTCGGAGCTGCTGTCGCTCACGGCCATGGTGACGGTGGTTGGGAGGAGGAGCCATGACAATGCCGGTGGCCCTTATATAATGTCCATGGGGGTTGGTCAAGGGTGCCAACTATAAGTATCTTTGACCTTTGCCACCTAGGATGCCACATCGGATTAGGGCTGGCAATATGGTTTCGGGGTCAATGGTTGCTAATGACTAATTGGATGACATCAGCATTGATAGTGACGTGGAGTATTTGTGATGCTAGATGGTCCTCCTTGGCTATTCAACCTTTTGCCTGAATAATAATCTTCAAAATGGGGAGCAAAGAATTTGATTTTTCAGCACAAAGAGAATTTTAGGAAGTTAAATGCGAATTAATAGAATCGGAAATGGGGAAAAAATATAGCTATAAATGTGTTTTTAAGTAGATTTTATTTCTTGCTTGAATGATTAAGCTTTCCCCTCTTTTATTTTACCATTTTAATTTTTCAAAATAAAATTATATTTTTATTAAAACACAGTGCGTTTGCCGCTGAAAAACATGGAAGATCACTTGATGAGCTAGGTCCATTCTAATCCCTTAAACCAAATAAATGTTGACTAAATCAGTTAATTGAACATCTTCAACAAGTGCATAACCAAAAGGAGCTAATTCACTAAAATATTTAGTTTTATCTGGTAAAACTATATAAAAAAAAACCTAATTGATGAACAATGAATTGATTTTGGTGGGTGCCAAGATGCCGCCCACCTTACAAAATTTTGACTCTTGACTAGATTTCACATCAGCAGAGTCTTTACAAAGAAGAAGACGAACTCCAGCAATAGATTGATTTATGATGGTCAAAGGTTGAGCTCAACCTACAATCTTTGAATGGGTATTTGCTTCTCACTCCTTCATCGCCCATTATAAGGGTAATCTAGAATCTACCCTTTACTTTGACGAGTAACCGAGCTCAATAAGGGACTAATGCGGCTTGCGTGAGATACGCGTGGTCGTCGGCCCAGTTAGAACGCCCGTCCATCAACATTTCTAAATTCTAATTAATTTTTCTGATGATATTTTGTCTCACATATATGTGTCGATGTTCGGGTGTAAAGACTTCAAACTGTCACATTTATTTCTTTCATCCATGTTTTGCATGAATGTGCCCGAATTTTCTTGTCTGGTGTTCCGGTTTCAAATGCTTGTTTCTGTTATCCAGTCTGTGAAGGTTTGCGTTGCTTGGACTGCATGCGTGTGTTACATGTGATGTTGCAACAAGCCATGGACACAATGAAGAAGTTTACTGGGATTAAACTGCAAAGTAAGTGTACTAGATTTCGATTCTATCCCTCACATCAATGACTGTGATTAAACTAAACTATCTCGCTAGCGAATGACTGCCCGAGCTGCCATGCCTTGGCTGTCCGAATACTATCATCCTTGATGCCTGCTCGAAGAGTAGGAGGCATTCTAACAGTTAGCCGGTTTATACCCTATATTTATAGCCTTTAATTAAGGTCAAAAGAACCACTAACCCCATCTGCTTCCCCTTAAATCAAGTTGCCAGACTGTCCGTTAGTGGACGTGGGGCTCTCATTTAACGCATTTAGAAGGCCTAAGCAGGCCGAGGACAATTTTTTTCTATGTTGATTTCTGCTACAGCCCAGATTTAACAGTTTGTTGCAGACAGATGGGTCATCACTAAATGCCATATTCTCCTAATACTCCCCTCATTTGTTGAATACACTGCTCAATGAGCTATTAGTTCATGCATTCACATGGTAGAAACTCAGCTGCTTTAAGGCTTTCGGTAAAGTAATAGAACATGCAGCAGTAGCATTGTCTAACATGGCTTTGACATGCATAAATTTGTTTGACAACTCTGCTGGAAAATGGAGCTTGAACATGCATTCATGATCATGGCATAGATGGCAAGAGGACAAGTCTGTTGCCATTCAAGTTTCATCTTGTGACCCAAGATGGCACATCAAATGGCATTTCAGATGGAAAGATTTTGTGCTTAAAGTCAAGAAACTTTATTTCCTTAAAATGATCAATTTCCATTCAAGAAAACTAAATTACACAAATCTTCCCGGGTCATGGTCCCTACAGGACTCTTAAGTCTTCCGACAAATATAAAATCAGCATTTGTCACCACCGGCATCAATTGATAGGTTCACCTGTTTCACGCTGTGACCTTAGCTGGTGCTTCAAGTGGCCAGCCTTATCAGCACTAGCTGTGCAATGGATCCATCAAAATGATAGCACTTTTCTTCCAAGACATTATGAAGATGTAAATCAGATTTCAGGTCAGGTAGATGTCAGTTCATCTATTCTACAACAAAAGGTTATCAGCTGCAATGAACAAGTTACTAGTGAGAGTTTCTGCTACTCATTTGTATCGTTCTTCTACCCTTCATGCTCTCTTTTGGCTCACTGTCTTGAGAAATCAATTTGCCATAGACTCTGATCTCAGAAATAGTTGTCAGAGGTAGTATTATGCCAGCTCTTTAGACATGTTCGAGCACCCGAATCATATTCCCATAAACCTGATGAAAGTTGACGTTCTAGTTTGCGTTGTCTGCCACTAATCCAGTTATTGTGAATCATCACACGGCCCATTTGCAAGCATTTATAGCCGTCAATTTTTTTCTCTCATAAACCTCGATAGGCTCCATTTGAGAAACGAGATCTATCCAAGAAATGGACGGTCAAGTTGGTCTGGGGCTCATGGCACTTATCATCACCAACACGGTAGATCCCTCCCTCCCCGCAGAGCATATCATAAAGCTTAGCTGCTCAGACAGGTCTGAAGTAGCTGCATATTTCACTACTTTCGGCAATGCTGCAATTGTGGCAGCATCAGATCGGGTAAAATAGAAGCCAGAGTTCAATCGCCGCGGCAAATTTATAGGCACTGCAATATAAACCACATCAATATGGTGTATGTATAGAGAAAAGATAAACTATATATGCTAATAATATCTGACATGACCACAGGAGCTTTTTGGCACTTGCCTGTCTCATTAAATTCCAAAACTGAAGGACCAAAAGAACAATGGCTACGGCCAAGGATTCTTAAACCAATATACATCTACATCACTAAGGAGAACACCATAACCAAGCTCTAAAATTTGCAGAACCATTCTGGATTTCACTTCTGAAAGCATTCGGTGCCGAAGTGGCAATCGTTGACGCTTAAATTTCCTGGAGCAAACTTGTCCACAAAAACAGGCAATCCCTGAAACAGCGCTAAATCATTAGATTCAAATATACAAGTCAAAGGTGAAGGCAAGATTCATAGCTAACTAAATTACTACTTCAATACATGAAACTAACAAGGTCTGTCTGCAAAAGGAAGGGACATAGCCTTTGTTCTCGGGCAAATATTACCGTCGCCGTGCAGAGAAATTAACAATTTCACCGAGGATAGTAAATTCATATGAATAGTCATACTATACATATGCACGGAAAGAAATACCTGCAGTACAGAGAACTCTTAAATTTCGGGATCGAGGGCACACACAATGAAATTTGAGATGTGCAAGTGCTCCAAACGTCAGACCCAACTCTTAAGCATGTCCTTGTAGTTGTTACTTACAACTGCAAGGATGACAGATTTATCTGCATCTGCTACCATTTGGAGAAATGAATCCCATGTAAATGGCAGAAACAAAGGTTTTTTGGATAATGGACGTTTTGATGTTTCACTTATATGACATTATTGTGCACTTTCATCCACCAAATCACTGAGTTCTATACAATTATTCCAGTTTTCTTCTTTCCTTGATCTAGGCAAAGTTCCATTCCATATGCTAGTCCTTTTCATCTCCAAGCCTTCAAAGTCAAAGGCAACATTGCCCTCCACGTTAACAAACAATTGCTTCCCATTACAATGAACAAGTTTTGTCAATTTGGTAGTGAAATTTATTTTCCGAAAGTACAGTGATCTGCAGCAAGATTGGCATTTGCTAGATATTCCCATTCTCTCCCTTTAAATTGTTTATCATCTCAGCCCACTGCAGTTTGACTGCCATTGACAAGGTGTTCTAGGTTTCAGCTTGAGACAACCCAACTTACATCAAAAACAAATCTGAAATCAGAGATCAATGCTTCGTTGATTAGTTATTTATTGTAAAAGCCTTTCCCATACAGGAACGGTGGGAAGACTCCTGCATGAAGTGGTAACTTCCCTGTGTTCCATGTCATCAGGATGTGTCCTCCACGAGACCTCCAATTTTCTTTCTGAGAAACAAACTCCTGCAACTGGAGGAAGAGGCAACAAAGTTTTGATCAACCAAACACTGATGTTACTTATCCACATTGATCTGAACTGGTTCCTTCATACCTTCTTGAGTTTTACTTTTCTACCATCCTCTTGCAGCCAATGTTGACCATTATCATCCAATGAAATGGGAAATGAGAAACGGTGATTTGCCAATTAAAAGCCAGTCATGTTTAAGGTTATGGACATACTCCAACATATTAAAGAAATCAGGAAAAAGAACAGTCTCAGGATCAATTAGAACCGTATATCAGAATTGGAAGCTCGTGACCTCGCAGCCATTGAATGAAAAAATGGTGTACCTAGAAAACTGTCATGAATATAAGCAGAACTCATAAATAAGATATGTGCTTACACATTTAATAATGAACGAAAGTTGTGAATAGATAAATGCATCATTTAGCTAACAGTGAAAAAAGATGACAAGAGCTGATCAGGAATCACAGATACACTAAATGCAGAAAACAGTTGATTATAAACGTCAAGGAAATTGGGAAACAACTTCACTTTACAGGTTTAGAACAGAAGGCTAATCAGAATCTGATGAAAGTACAAAGCCACTGTAGACGGAAAGTGTGCTGGATTTGAGAGAAACATGATATTCACTAACTACTTTCGGAAGAGATCCACAGTTATGAATTGTCAGAATCCTCAATGCATGGTACAAAACTTAATTATCCTCAGCAACAAGATGATAAGAATCTGTACACCACATTTTAGAAACAACCATGCAAATCAAACAATCACAACGTTTTACTCAATTGAAAGCCCTGCCACACACCCAACACTTGTTCAATACATAAATAGACTATCAAAATTTTTATTTTAGCTCAAAACTAGTTCAAAATATTTACACACTAAAAGCTTCCATTTCAACAGTAACTCATTCAATAGATTAAGGAAAACCCTTCAGAAACGAGCTTACATGTAAAAGTACATTACATGAGCTGAAAGACAAGATTCGACTAGACATTAAATAATCACTTACGTGAAGTCAATCTCTGAATCGACAGAGATTCGCCAACCAAACTGTCCAGCAAAGGAAGAAAGTGACGGGTGGTCACCAAGCAAGACAACAAGAGGCGCCGGCGACGTCGCAAGCCAAGATCTAATGGCCAGAGCTTGCCTAGATCCGACCAGCCCAACAAAAGGGAGTGGGCAGGTGAATATGGAGACAGAGGGAGACGAAGATTTGGCCTTGGAAGTGCCGGATGGTCTGGCTATGCATTCCTTCAACGAAGGCAAGTGACTGGTGGAGTAGCCAAACTGACCATAGACCAATCTGTGATCCCTGCACAGCACACAAGCAATCAAAACCAGAGAAAAAGATGGCAATTTTACAGCGCCCACAAGCTTGCATGCTCAAAATACAATAAAACCGACCTTGAAGGGGAAGTGGAAGGGAAGAGTAGCTCTTCCTCTGCCTCCCATGGCTCCTCTGCAAATCTGGTATGGATGAATTCACATTGATGGGAGTATATAGAAGTTAAAGTTGCATGGAATGCAAAAGGTCGGGACTCAAGAAGGAAGACAAAAAAAGCAATTGACTAATAACTGAAGAAGATGTTGGATTCTCTTGGACTTCAATTTGGCCTACTTTCTTACTGATTTTGCTACTTTATCGGATCAATCTGCACTAATGCATGTTTGATGATTATTAACGTACGTAATGAGAAAGATTGATGATTATTGGTGTACACAATCAATTTCTCATCCAAATTTCTTTCCTCATATGAGTTAATATAGGTTCTGTAGACTTACCTTGTGATATTGTCGATGAATATTATGCCACATACAAATGCCAAATACAAATGAATAGAGAATACACTTTTTTTTTACAATGATACAATACGAAACGTCAAGATTAGTAACTTTATTTGCAGTAAGAAGAGCTAGGAAGATGCTTATATGCAATTCATGGCTTCACTTCCTAACTCGAACGTTGTCATTTTTCACTAAAGAGTACCGTGTGCACGTCATTTACCAAGCGACATACCTAAATTTTTGGAGCCTATTTCACTTTGGGAGTGGGCTCCTTACCAATGCCAATGGTCAAATATTTGTTTACGTTGTTATAAGAAGCGGAATGTATTCAAAAGGGAGACAATCCATATCAATATTCAAATGGTGGAACAACAAGAAGCACAAAGTTATGTGATAGAAACTTGAGATGTAAGGGTACAATGGCAGTGCAATTCTGGTGGTGGTGAGCAGCTACAGTGGTTAATTAGAAGACATTCTGGAGATATTGAACCACTTTCTTATCCAGTTGGAAGGCCTTGGCTAGCACATCAGGGTGGATGTCTGGCTTGGACCCAAAAACAGTGTTGGCAGTGGAGACCAGTCCTGGGCTCTGGCTGTTGAGGCCTGATATCGAGACGGCATTGGTGGAGCCAACATTGTACAGGAAGTGAACAAGTCCCTTGGGGAAGACGAACACGTCCCCCTTCTTCAGGGTCTTGCTTATCAGTCGGTTTTCCGGGTTGGTTGTGATGAATCCGACAAAGATGCTGCCGTCGATAACCGTGATGATCTCGGAGGCCCTGGGGTGGGAGTGGGGTGGAACAATGCCCGATGGTGCGAGGTCTATCCTGACCATGGACACCCCCAGTGTGTTGAGCCCGGGCACCTGTGCGACCGTGACCGGAGTAACCTGAGAGCCGAGCTGGTTCGATGTGGCGCCGGCGATGTTGAGGCCGGAGAAGGAGAAGTCGTCGGCCTGGACTTGCTTAGGGTCCTTGCACACTAGGCCGTTCACCAGCACTGTCACATAATTAAGCACATATATGTGTATAACACGATTAGTAAAGATGCGCATTTGCTTGAGTATAGTTAACTCAATTCATCCAATGTAACTTACCTGGGCTGTTGGCTTCGGCAACGCAGAAGTCTTGCAATGGTGGTTGGTCGAAAGCTACTGCAATAGAGAATGATAGAGCCAAGAGGCCAAACATGATAGCATTGGTGGCCATTTTCTATGAGTTTTGGAGGGAAGTAGAATGACTAGGTAGAAAGGAACGATCAAATGTTTTGTGAGGATATCTGAGAGAGATCACTATTTGGTGTGGTGGAAGAACCTTAAATGTGCTGCAATTTATAACGAAATTTCTTGTTGCACATCAACTGGTCCTGAATATTTTTTAACATGGTTATTGTTAGTTTGAACTGGTCTCAGAAGAGGCTTTTAGTTTCTTTCTATTCAGCTACTTCATATGTCTGTAATTCATATTCGAGGCGCCGGCAGAATATGGCTCCTAGCTATCTTAACAGTACTAGTTCTCATCCTTTCTAGTCGATGAAGATGACCTGGTCTTTTTGCTAAATTAACTGATATTATTTCTAGCTTCTTCCTTTTGTCAAGTAAAGACCAGGTCTCTTCCAACTTAATTGAATAGTTAGCCCTTTTGATTCGTCCTTGGGACTTTTGTTTAGATGTTCTTGTCTTAGTGTGCAGATTGGCAACTAAAACTGACTATTGGGAACAATATACAAACAAGCTTCAAAACATGGCCACGTTTGATTCATACATTTTTTTGCTACAATATTTGATCAGACGTTCAATACATTCATTTTAATCAGCATTAACTACTAACAAACAGGCCTCAATACATGGCCACGTTTGATTCATCCGTTTTTTTGCTACAAAATTTGATCAGATGCTCAATACATTCATTTTAATCTGCATTAACTACTAACAAACGGGCTTCAAAAACATGGCAACGTTTGATTCATACATTTTTTTGCTACAAAATTTGATCAGACGTTCAATACATTCATTTTAATCAGCATCAACTACTAACCAACAGGCTTCAAAACATGGCCACATTTGATTCATACGTTTTTTTGCTACAAAACTTGATCAGACGCTTGATACATTCATTTTAATCAGCATTAACTACTAACAAACCGGCTTCAAAAACATGGCCACGTTTGGATCATACGTTTTTTTTTGCTACAAAATTTGATCAAACGTTTAATACATTCATTTTAATCAGCATTAACTACTAAAACAAACAGGCTTCAAAAACATGGCCACACTTGATTCATACGTTTTTTTGCTACAAAATTTGATCAGACGTTTAATACATTCATTTTAATCAGCATTAACTACTCACAAACAGGCTTCAAAACACGGCCATGTTTGATTCATACATTTTTTTGCTACAAAATTTGATCAGTCGTTCAATACATTCATTTTAATCAGCATTAACTACTAACAAACAGGCTTCAAAACATGGCCACATTTAGGGCTGCTAAACGAACGAGGGAATCGTGCTCAACTTGTGCTTGAACTCGACTCAAATAGCTCAAAGTTCATTCGAGTTCGACTCGAAATCGAACAAGTTTTGAACATACATACGACTCAAAATTTTTTATGTTTTTTGAGTCTGCCTCGCCCCGGCTACAATGATCTAAGTTTTTTTTGAAAATTCCACTTTTACCCATGCCTGATAAATTTATTAATTACCATTCCTATTGTATTTTTGTTATTTACCTATAAAAACCAACTTTTGTTAATTTTAATCGACTGTGAATCATTCGAAATTGGTTAGAACATACCAGAATCGGCCGATTTTGGGTTCGATTTATTGTATAAGCGATTCACCATCTTTTTTGAATCAGACACCAACCAAACCAATTTAAATAAGCCGATTCCACTTAGAATCAGCCGATTTTTCCAACTATGCTTACGAGTTATAAAAAGATCATGACGGAAAATTAAATAAAATAAAAAAATATTTTTAATTATCATATAATTTATTTTAATACATTCATTTCTATTATATATTAATTAATTTTAATAATATTAATAACAATTAATTTTATTTTGATGCAACACTTATATAAAATCATAAATTAAGAAGTTGCAAGTTTTCTGGTATTAATTTGTCGAACAATGTTAATTTTGAAAAAAATAAGCAATATTTTTATAAGGAAATGAAGTTAAAATTCAGTGGTAAATGATGAATTTAATTATTTTAAATGGCTAAGTGATATTTACTATTTTTTATGTACAGTAAAAACAAACCTATCGTGAAATTCCCAAGATTGTCCCAATGGCAGTGGCGAAGGAAGAAGTGGCCTAGACCGGGAGGATGATTGCACTTCGGGAATACTAGAGAACTCAAGTCGCGACCCGGGTGGAGGTGGATAGCGATGGATCGGGGAAGGTGGTCAGAGATGATGGCTCTGGTCGGCCATAGTGACGGTGGCAGCAGTGGCAGCCAGAAGAAGAAAGCGTCAGGCGACCAGGAGAAAGATGGAACTTTGGGAACGCCGAAGAATTCAGGTCGCGGTCCGGGCAGAGGAGGACTGGGATGGATATGGGAAGGTGGTCGGAGATGATGGCTCTGGTCGACCGCTACGGTGGCAGCGGTAACGGCCAGAAGAAGAAGGCGACCCGAAGGAAGATTGCACTTTGGGAAGGCCAAAGAACTGAGGCTGCGGTCTGGGCGTAGGAGGACGGAGGTGGATATGGGAAGGTAGTTGGAGATGATGGCTCTGGTAGGCCACAACGGTGGTTGCGGTGGCCAGAAGAAGAACGCGGCCAGGAAGAAGAACGCACTTTGGGAAGGCCGGAGAATTGAGGTAGCGGTCTGGGTGGAGGAGGACGGGGATTAATATGGGAAGGTGGTCGGAGAAGATGGCTCTGGTCGGCCACAGCGGCGGCTGCGGTAGTGGCAAGAAGAAGAACGTGGCCGGGAGGAAGAACGCACTTTCGAAAGGTTGGAGATCTGAGGCTGCAATCCGAGCGGAGGAGGATGGGGATGGATATGGGAAGTGGTCGAAGACTCAGAGATGAAGGTTGACGGAAGAGGGAAGCGCAACGCATCCCAACCACCAAGGTGAAGATGAAGTGACGTTGCTGTTGGGGAGAGGAGAAAATGAATGCAAGGGTAATTTTGTAAATAATTTTGACTCAATAATAATAAAATAAATCCCTAAAATATTAAATAAAATATAATAAAATCTAATAAAATATTATACAATTAAATTAAATTAAGTCAATTTAAATTTCTTGACATTTTTTTAAAAAAATATAATTTTCTATGTTTGATTTCTATTTTATGTATATTTATTGTGGTTTTTTTAGTTTGATTTAGTGTTTTCCTTTTTTTATGTATATAAGCATTTCTCATATCATGTTCTTAGCAAACATGGAAGAAATTTTTAATATACGTGTATCCTTTATTAATTTTTTATTTCTTTTTCATATAATTATGTGATATTTTTTTTATAAATAACTATTAAATAGATAAGTCAATAATGAATGGAAGACCTTTTTGGAAATTGTGAAGGAAAGAGACGATTGGAAATTAGAGGCTGAGAAGAATTTAGATAAGATAAATACAAAAATTATATCTTGTGTCACATTTTTAAATTATATCATTATATTATATTATCGAGTTGAATTCGAGTCAAACTACGAGTCAAGTTCGAATCAAATTCGAGTTATACTCAAGTCGAGTTGAGTCGACAAATACTTTTACCTTTTTCAAACTCGACTTGTAGGACTCGATTCGAGCTCGAGTATTTAAATATCGAATTTCAAGTCGAGTTGAGCCAAGCTGAACACTAAATGTTCGTTCACAAGCTAGCTCGTTCAATTAATAGCCCTTATCAGTTTTTAAACTCACACATGTTTTTAGTGCAAATGTTGATTAGACGTTCAATATATTCATTTTCATTAGCATTAATTATTAACTAGCAACAAAAACCACTGCTCTAAACCATTTAGAGAGGGAGCAAAACAAGGAACCAGCATTGTCATCAACATTAACGACAAAGCAATCACCATAAATCAGATGATTCCTACACAAGTCGATTCAACCAACATGCCAACACCTAAAATGTTTAAAATGTCAAAATGATAAAATGATAAAATGATCATTTTATCCACCAGCAGCAAGCTTCTCCACTTCTAAATGCACCCAAGTTACATACAGCAGCAAGCTTCTCCACTTCTCAATGCGTGCACCCACTTCTAAATGCACCCAAGTATCCAGCAGCAAGCTTCTCCTACTATTTCCTACCGCACCATCAACATTAACGACAAAGCAATCACCATAAATCAGATGATTCCTACACAAGTCGATTCAACCAACATGCCAACACCTAAAATGTTTGAAATATCAAAACGCTAAAATGATCATTTTTTCCACCAGCAGCAAGCTTCCCCACTTCTAAATGCACCCAAGTAACGTCCAGCAGCAAGCTTCTCCACTTCTCAATGCGTGCACCCACTTCTAAATGCACCCAAGTATCCAGCAGCAAGCTTCTCATCAACATTAACGACAAAGCAATCACCATAAATCAGATGATTCCTACACAAGTCGATTCAACCAACATGCCAACACCTAAAATGTTTGAAATATCAAAACGCTAAAATGATCATTTTTTCCACCAGCAGCAAGCTTCTCCACTTCTAAATGCACCCAAGTAACGTCCAGCAGCAAGCTTCTCCTACTATTTCCTAC
>JAVDBV010060265.1:0-19049 GCA_032619315.1 Piper longum
AATGGATGAAGATAAGGATGGGTGGATGGCTCAGATCTTGCCACGTGGCACGATCTGGAAGTCTGACAACTCATGGCCTAGTAGGTCCCACTTATGGGTACACGCACTATAGATATGACGGCAAGTTCGGATCGAGACCGTCCGAACTCGAAACTGACTCAAGTCCCGAAATTGACTCTATAGGCAGGAATTGAGGCGGGAAGAGTAAATGTGCCTCGAAACCCTAAACAAAATCAAGATGGACCCGCAGGGGCACAATCGAGTGATATGAAATTCCTATGATGCATGCAAATGAAATACCTAGAAAAATCCCAAACGCATACTAAACGCTGCAACGGCCTAAATCTAGGCCTAAAATCTCAGCCAGCATATACAAACAAATCTGTATACCTCAGTATACACTGATATCTCGTAATCTTATTATCTGCATGTCTGGCATAATCAGCCACTATAATATGCTCATATGGCCATCTTGGCATATAATCATAATCTGAAACTAATTTGGCCCGATCTCACTCTAACTAACTCGATACTGACCCAAATAGGGAAAAATTTAAATCGGGTAAAACCCTAACCCAAAAATGGGGTTTTACAGTACACGTATTCTGAAACATACTCAACTAGAAATAACGGTCGAACCGACCGGTTCTAAATATAAAACCTTAACTCGAATCGTGGGTTTTACATTATTAACTAGTTCAAAGATAGAGGTGCTCATTTTTTTCTTTGTTTGATGATATAATATGAAGAGATTCTATGGGTGTCTACATTATGAGTGGAGTTGTGAATGTTTTTCCTTGTATATATATTTTTTATATAACTCCTGAATTTGATTTTGATGATGCTTAGATGATATTTATGCTATTGTTAATACAATTGAAGAAAGTGATCTAAAATTCCAGTAAAGATTTTTTTGAGGTGAAATCATAAGTGACTTGTCATGATAGAAGTGACGTAGGTGAGTTTATTAACCAGGCCCTTTCAAACTACCCTTTATTTATCCGTATTTAAGCCAATTTTGAGCCTTCAAGTTAACCAGTTCTACTTGTTTTCTTATGATATTAACAGACTTAGCCATCATTTCATTGTATTTTTCCTTATTTGTTAATTGTCATAACATAAAACTTTAGCAATTGACTTTTTCCAAGGTTGGAATGAATTGATTACAAAATAGTGATATAGTTTTTGGTATGTAATTCATTTAGATGAAAAGAAAAAAAAAGAAGAAATTTTTTTCTTATGAATTGCTGGAATTATATAAGTTAGTGAAAAAAATATGAATGAGGAGTTGTAGAAAAACAAGAAAAAAAGAAAGAAAATGGTGTTTCATGTTTATTTTTTAAATTATGTGTGTTTTAGGAAGAAGAATGTGAATGATTAAATGAAATTGTTGGATACAAGGATTTGAATTAATTTGTTTCAAGCTTGAAAAGAGTCTTGAGCTAAAATTTATTGTTTTAGATCTTGATATAAATTTTTAGATTTAAGCCTAGCCTGACAATAACCCATAAAGTTCTATTGATCTTGATTGACAAGGTACTTATATTAGTGGGGAGGAAATTGTTAATTGAACATATGGATAATTTGATTTAATTGTATTGGATAATAATATAAGTCGATTATAAACCGATTTGAGAGATTAGTTTGGGAGCTTTATTTTTTTTTCATATTGGGGATTTTGTTTGCACCTTTATTTTGTAATAGGATATCTTGTGAATTTTGGAATATTATATTTGATTTCACATAATAATAGTTGTGCACTGATGAGAAGTTATAAATTGATTTATTGGATGGGTAGTGTATTGGAGAAGTGAATCGAGTCTAGTTTAAGTTTTGCTCAAGACTGGGAAATATTTAAATTTGGCAGTGTGATAACTCTGTAAAAATGTTATTATTCTTTGCATTTTATATTGATTTTTTGTCATGTCTCAAACCATTTACACTTCAATTTTATTAGTTTAGGAGTTTATTAGGTATTATTAATAAAACGAGAAATCATGTAAAAAGTACTAACTAATTTTGTTTTAACAGGGTATAAGAATTAGAAAATGATCCAAAACAAATTGGGACAAACTTGGGGACAAAAAGCACAACTTGGCGTCTTACCCATGCGTTTGAGTGCTGAGATGGAGAGCGCTCAAGTGCTGTACCCATAGTGAAGAAAATGATTGTGACCTTGACCCAATGTAGGCACTTAAATTCAAGGTGTTCAGGCACTAAAACTAGGAATTTGATTTTTTCTATATTATTGGAAATCTTAGTGGGTGCCACTATAATATTTGGTGGATCATTTATAAATTTGATTAGGGTTTTAAAAGAGATAACTTTGGACAGTTAGGTGACGACATGAAAGACGAGAAGGAATGATGAAGAATTTGAATGGAAAGAAGAAAATATTTCCCCAAAAAGAGTTTTCTTTATTCTAATTTATTTTCTTTATAATTAAATGATGTCTTTTATATCACATACGAATTTTTTGAGTTTATTCGAATATTTTTTGGAGTAAATTATTTTTTAGGATTTTCAATTACACCTAGTACACGGATTAATAAAGTTTATTAATTCTTATCTATGTAATTGTGTTCTTAGATCATCTACTTTGTTCTTAATGATATAATTAGAGTGATCATCCATTGTTAGACGTAGAAATTTGATCTTATTTAGAGATAGAAATTTAAAATTTTCATTAAATAAAATAGTTTTTGTTCATCTGTTTTAGATGATTTACATGTGAGATAGAGATTTATGTATTAGTTAACTATTAAAGTTAGAAATTAAAGCATCCTTTTATATACATAAATTCATATAAATATATGAGTAGGTGCAAGTAACAAATTTATAGTTAATCGAGCAATTGTCATGAATAATTAATTCCCCTAGTTAACGATCGTAATGCATAATTTTATAAATAGAAGTTACAACTTTTATCATATAAAGGACTAGGTGAAATTAAAAATGATCATTGTCTTGAAGTTAATATTTTACTTGAATATTGCATACTAGATTAGTTTAGTCTTAATTCGTAATTCAATCATTCTTTGAATTTATTTTAATTTAAGTATAATTAATTAAATTAATTCTAGATATTAAAAATTTTTATTACTAATTTCTTGAAGAACGATACTACTTTATTACTTTTATTACTTTATTCGGCACGTACTTTTGCGATATAATTTTTAAATCAAATAAAGATAAATTATATAACAAACTATAAACTAGAAACTTTTCTTCAATTGATTAGATGATAATATAAGTTTACAAATTTTATATATTTATTAAAAAGAAAAGAATTTGTCTAATCTTTAGGTAAAAACTGAAATAATACTCCAATAAGAAACCTTCTAATAGAGACTTAATTTAATTCCTTGTTTTTTTTATTTCGGCTTAAGACTCTAAAACCATCTAATCAAGACTCAATTTAATAACATTAGGAGGAAATTGCTTTTTGTCACTGCTACGTTGGAAGATTAGCCACGGCTTTGACACCGGGAAATCGTAGCTTAAAAAACTACGGGTTAGCCATGATCAGTTGTGTCAACGGCGGAATTTTTTTTTTAAAAAAAAAAGAAAACTAGGGAAAATGTTGTGGTCGCAGCAATAGTTTTTTTAAAAATTTCTTTATAAAAATTTATGTCACAGAATATTATATTAAAGCGGTTTAACCATGTCAATATATAAAATTAAAAAAATAAAAATAAACATTGCTGTGGATTTTGCCATGGTTAGTTGCTTTTTAAAAACAATAAATGTTGGAACTTGGAACACGCGGCCATTGAAGTTCGCGTGCAGTGCATGCAGCCTTTAGCACGCGGTCGTGTGCTGGTGCCGCACCTCCGGTCGGCCTCCGCGGCCTCCCCCTGCTGGCCCGTGCCTCTTGAGCTCCGCCACGCCGCCCTCGCCTCCGCACCACAGCCTCCGGAGCTTCGCCGCCACTGGCCGCTCCTCTTCCCGCACCGCCGCTGTCGCCTCCGGATCTCCCCTGCACCACCGCCTCCACATCTCCACCGCACCGCACTGCCCGCGACACAGCCCCTCCACAGGCCCTCCACCATCTCCGTCGCGCCCCCGCCTCGGCCGCCCCTCCCATGTCTCTCACCGTTTGGGTGCGCCTTTGAAGCTCCCCCGTGCCGCCTGCTCTGCAGCCTCTCCCCACTCGAGCGCCGCTCTGTGGCTGCCCCCGCCACCGCTCCACTGCTTCTGCCTCCATCGGACCACTGCCCCTCCCCGCCATTGCCGTCGCACAAGTTTTTAAATTTTTTTGTAAGTTTTGCCACGAGGTATCCAATGGTTAAACCGTGGTTAAATTTTGCCATCGGACATCGACGCAGCCGTCGTTAAATTTTGCCACGGTATAACCACGACAAAAATGCTTCCTTGCTGCAATTGCCATGGTGGTCAATTGTGGTAATTTTTCAATTTTGTCACGAAAAAAGGCCAATTGTCTTTTAGCCATGGCAATTGGCAATTTTCCTATTACTGCGATTGGCTTAATTACCAAATTACAACAATTAGAAAATAAACAAATAAATGTAGAATTTTCGGTCATCAGGATACTAAGGCTTCAACATTGGCAAAGTAGTATTGAATAGGGTACTTTTCAATCGAAACTTTCATGACAACGTTAGCATGTTTTCATAACACTGTTTGTACAAAACATGCATCGAGCCTTGATCAAGCCATGCAATCAAGCCCGGCTCACCAGGATACGTAGCCATTGCCATACACTCATATGCGGAGAACCAATCCAAAGCAGCTCCAAAAATCATGGAATAAGATGAGAATAAGGGACAAAACAGCTCTACTTTCGTACTATGAATAAGAGGGAAGAAAAGACGGGTTGACGCTTCTACACATACCCCCCTTGGCAGAGAAGTGGTTGTTAAGAAAGCAAGAGGAGGCGAAGCCGTCTACTGTTGCCCATATTGTCACATCCATAGTGTTCTTTTCACTATCGGCAATGCTCCTTGACCAGGGCCGACTGTCATTCACGGCCAGAACTACCAGAAAGTTCGTATGATAATAACTATGGTTGACACTTTTCGATGATACAACACATGCTTGGACCATCCTGAACCAGTGCAGTTCCGCTTAATTAATTTTGCTTCAGAATTTATTTGACAGCCTTCCCCACCTCAGATCGACGTAAAATTTGGTACTTCTTTTATTTTTTTTTACATTCTTAGACGTAGGGAGGGTTATTATCAACATTTAGAAGACTCAACCAGGACATTGGGTTCAAAACTATCAAAATTAAATTAATTTTAAAACAACAAAAATTCACTTGTTATGTAAATTATAAAAAAAAGGAAAAATAATGAATTTCTGGTTCCAAACCACTGTCCACTAACAAATGGATTCAAATTGGATCCCAGAATAACACGACTTAATATTCATTTTATTTTATCATGCACAATGTATGTATTTATACTGCAAGGGGCCTCGACCCCGCCAAACCCCTAATGCAAGTCCCAACGTCGAGCGGACAAAATCTACCCAAACCAATCAAAATAATTCCTACACTTCAGCACAAATTTTCGAAATAAAAACACATCCCTTGATACTCATGATAATTTCATCAACACAGTCAATCCATTGTTTCCAGTTATTTATTTCGATTGCAAATTATGCATTTACACGCATATATATGACCTCGCATACATCTGATGTCGTCTGAACCAGGCTTATCCATCGTCAACAGCCATGGAAGCTCTAGCTGCAGAAGAAACCATGCCAATCAAAAACTTGGCAACGACCAACCCAGTACGAGCCCCCACCCACATTGCCCACAAAGTTCCCGCCCACACTGATACCACGGCAGTGCCAGCGACTGCGAAGACGGCGAAGGCCAACAAAGCAACGACGCCAGCCGCGGACAAGATCAAAACAGCGATGCCAAACGTCAAGAAGAAGAGCAGAATGCCCCATATACTCAACAGTGCCAGAAAACTTATGGCCACCCCGATTGGTACTAGAAGAAGGTACCCATATGGAGAGCTCTGTTCGTTCATCCATGGAAGAAGTTTCTGAGGCAGAGAAAAATATGAAAGAGTTGGTGAGGACATAGGCAGGATATCAAGAGGCACCTCTGATGATGACCTTCGGACGGCTTCTTCTTTGGTGGAGACGTTCAATTTCATCAACGCCTTGCTCTCTTCACCAATATTGCTGGTTGGCTCTGGTTCGAGTGGCAAAGCAGGCATATCCAGTGCCTTGTTCTCTGTATTACCGGCTAACAACTGGTCATCAGATTGCGTGGGAAAAACTGAAGGATATGGAATTGCTGGTAGGTGCAGAAGAGGCCGAGAAGGAGTTGAAGTAGACCGGACTAGCTTGCTGTCAAGAAAACTGAACGGGTTTCCAATTCTGCTTTCATTCCTTTGTGTTGTTGGTGTTGCTAGGTCCATTGTTACCTTCCAAGAGTCTGAGTTTTGCTCTAGGGGTTTCCCCTGCATGTTTGACGGTGGTGTAATTGGATTTACAGTTCTATATTGTCAAGTTCGACACCTACATGATAAAACCTTTGCACTTACACTGGTAAGTTGATGATCGTTGGAGTTGGATACAAGACTAGAGTTTCCCATAGTTGTGTTTACTGCCAATTCCTCTATATTTTGATCTGTGTTTTCAGTAGAAAGTAAGGAAGGATGAAGAGGAATCGATGGGGGTGACAGAAGAGGATGAGCAGGGGAATCATCGAAGTCATTTGCATTGGACGGAGTTCGCGTTTCCATGGTAGGATCATACTCCAACTTAGCCGTGCTTTTGCCACTAGAATCCTGTATGTGACCAATTTCTTGCTTCAAGGAATGATCCATAGACTTCAGGACATCATCATCACCCTGGGCAAGGAAAATTATCAATTGTAGAAGATAGTAGATGTTGAACACTCCTAACATGATAAACAAGACATGAAATAGTGAAAGCCCAGGCACTTAACAGTGATAGGTTGATCCCCGGAGAAAAAACTATCATTTAACACCATTGTATTTTCGTTTGTATTCTCAGTGTGGAGTTGGAGAGAAAGAGGAGGCGCATCGAAGTCACTCAAATTGGACAAAGATGGCTTTTCCTCCACCTCGGCCATGCTTTTGCTGCTCAAATTCTCTGCGTTTTGATCCATTAATTCTTGCTTCGAGGAAGCCGGTGATGATTGATCCAAAGATTTTGGGGCATCCCTCTAGACAAGGAAAATTATCATACGCTTACATGAATTAATAATTCACAATTTCAAAAAAACCTGTTTACCCAAGAATAATATGAAACTCACATTTGCAAGGTGTTGATCTTCGGCGACACTGCTAAGGCTTCCCAAGTCCTCGGTCTTTTCCCCCGTCACACACAAGATAGGCGTATTGGACATGGATATGCTTTCACTACCCAAGTCCTGTGTTACTGGAGGCATGATTTGCTCCATTTCTTGCTTTGGCAGAGCAGGTGATTCATCCAGAGACCTCTATTATCCATACAATTCAAATATATGAAAGTGATATGAGAAATGTTTGAAGTAGCATGTCATAGATCATTTGTCAATCTGTCTGGTTGACCTGGTTGATAAACATAATTTAAGCAATTCATGCTGATATAATTTTTGGCTGACGATTTATACCAAGTTTTTTGTAGTATGATCTTATTAATAAAAAGAGAACTCCAAGTCTAATTTGGGTAAAAAATAGATGCTTCGACTAATCAAAATATAACAAAAATAAAAAGAATAAGTTAAATTATTATACTCTATTTTATTATTTAATTAGAGTCTATATTTAAAAACCAGAGTTTACCTCATTATTTCATGAGAATTTATCTATAAAATTAAAAAAAAATTTGAAAAAAACTACGCTTGGAGAGCATATTGCTTGGTTATTATTAAAAATAAGTTCTACATAATATTATTATAATTTCGAGTTAAATCAGCTTAATAAAATCGATTAAAAATATATATATATTGAAAGACACCATGAAGGAAACTCTCCTTCGCTATTATGTAACGCACTTTCACAGGTTGTCGTTGATCTTCCAAAACACTAGTGATCTCTTCCCCTTCTTCGCCGGCGGTCACCTCCTTGATCTCTCCACCGCCATCCGCAGACGTCGACGCCATCTCTACCTCCACATCCAACGGCACGGTCCTCCTCCCGGAGCCCCTCCTCACGGTGGTGGCCAGGCTCCTCTCCAGCACCTGCGGCGCCTTCGACTGGCGCCGCTGCAGCCTTTGCAGACATGATAAAACAGTTCCCACCCCGAACCGGCGGGGCTTGGCCACGCTCGTATTCTTCCCGTTGTTTTTCGCCATGCAAAGTTCTCCAATCGTTCGATCGGTAAATGTTGTCTCGGTCACTTGGGTCGCTACATTGTTGAGAAGAAGTGCAAGTGATTAGCTAGAGATATTGCTGCATGGTGTGAGGGAGGAGATAGCTAATTTAAGAGTAGATGATATGTTATGATCAATTGGTGAAAGGTTGAAAGGATAGAGTAGAGTTTAGCCAGAAGAGAATTGGTAGAAGTTGTGGTAGTGGTGCTCGTGCGTGGTGGTTGGCTAATGCTTGTCTTCGTCTGAATCACGGTCGCTCTGTCTGCATTTTGTGTATGCAGTCAATGCGTCGTTATGCCCGTTTTGTTGGTTAAACGAATTACCATTTGCCAAAATATTAACCATAGCTACCAAGGATAAGTATTTGATTTTGTTATGAAAGTCGTGCATCATGCCATTGGATAAATTTCATGCTGATCATGATATTTCTGTGTTAATTACTTGTAAGTTGCATCTGATCTAGCTATACATAAAAGAGACAAGTCAGTAGGAGGGTTTATTTTTTCTTTTTCTAGCAATTAGTAATTATATGTTTTTCTTGGGTTTCATATTGTGAAGTACTGCAGCAGTAAGATGCATTTTGATGGTCAACTATGAGTAACATTGCAATAAGAATTGAGAAAATTGCATATATATCATATCCGTCAACTTGGTTTGGGCTTCTTAAGATTCAATTTCATGATGGCTTCGACTAGGAGAAATGTAAAACTTGTGAAAATTGTAAGGGCGTCAATGTTATAAAAAGTAGTATATGTATCTAATTTAATATATCATACAAAAAGTAATACATGTTTAACTGTATTTTTTATTTAAAATAATTATAATTACCTTCAAAAAATGTTGGGGTTAAACGGGTAGAAAATTTTCATGTGGTAGAAATACGAGAAAAGAATATACCTTGAAAAGAAATTTCTCTTGGTGGACTTCTATATTGCATAAGAGAAATATGAGGAAGACTTGCAGATTTATGACTTGCTTGCACAAGAAAGAATACTACAAAATTTCAAAAGAGCATAATAGGACTTTTGACGACCTAGTCTGAATCTCCACTAGGGAGACTTAACTAATTCAACATGGGAATCGAAAGAGTAATATTTAGACTTTGAAGACCCTTCCCCACCTCTCCACATATAAGGCTGCAAGAGGTGTGGTTATATTGGAGTCGAAGGTATTTACTATAATTATTTATTATTATTGCATATTTATTACTTTTTTACTGCTTACCGACTATTAATAAATGATTAAAAAGTAATAAATATTTATTTGAGCTCGTAACTCTTTGGCAATATAAAACTAACACTACAAATCACAAATTAGGTGTCACTTATATCATATATTTACGTTAATCTAACATTTAAAAGATATAGTAATGTCAAATTTTAATTAAAAATAATAATAATAATATTTTTATTTATTTACATCAATAATACTAAATTTTATTACAAAAAAATAAATAATCACATTTAATAAAATGGTAAATCGGTAAAATGGTAATAGTGGCGGCTTCTGCCAATAATGTTTTAAATTAAAAGTGATTTAGTTAAATTTATAATTTTATTATTATTTTTTTAATGATAAAAACACGCTTGGTTATTTTATTTCAATTCAATTCAAAACGGTCAATAAAACAGTAAAGCACTCAAACACGACAACCCTATTTCCACATCCTCCTAACAGTATCCACATTGACGGCTAATTATTAAACATTCTAGATAGGAAGTGTTCAATAGTTCTTTAGACTCTTCATTACTAAGAGCATTCTAGATTACACATTGCATGCCCTTATATTATGTACAATATTAAAAAAAGACTTTTCTCTACTCATAAAAAAATCGTAGAGAAAAATTTTATTTTACGCTACACTTTGGTACTAGTGCCATGGAAAAAGAATCTAATATTATCCCTATTTTGGTAGATAAACATCTAATAATTTTCTCATTTATTTGCACACTGGACACCATGAAAAAAATTTTCACCACCCAATTTTTTGGCACCTCACTTTTTTCCTCTCCACTATTCTCCACGATTTTATAATATATTTTAAATTTTTTGAATTGTGAAAACAACTTAAATTGTTTTTAGTGATGCAAGGATATCTTTGCATTTATATAAAATGCTAAGGTAGGCTTATTTTCCAACATGGGGCACCTCCTATGTGCAAAAAAGTAATTCTCCTCTTTCTTATTATTATAATGTTAAGAAATTAAAGAGATTTTTTAAATAATAATTATTTTGTATTCTATATTCTCTCATTTAAAGATAAATTGTCGGCATGATTTTTTGGTGGAGGCACCCATAAGAGTTGGCCCCACCAAAACAAGTAAGAGATCAATATTAGCCGAGTCTCACATTATTTTCACATACTCATATCAATTGAATTGAGATAATAATGAAAAGGCATATAAATTTTTTAAAAATTCCCTCACATATATACAATTCTTGAAGGAGATATAGTATTTCAAAAGAGAGGAAAGTCAAGTTATGGGTGTAAGGCTTTTTCCATGTGATCCAACCTTGACTATTATGGTGGCTCTTGTGTAGCACCCCGATTTCGGTTTACTAAAGAATCGAATCAGAAATGTTATAATTGAGTCAAGTTATGTCTAAAGCTACTAATTTGTAAGACTCGATCAATAATATAGAACGAATCAACCTTTTTTGTATCTCAAGAATGGAAGATTTTACTAAATATGTATGAAAACACATCAAATATAAATAAAAGTATAAAAGAAAATAACTACATTGAGTTTAAGTAAGTGAAACATCTATCAATCCCTCTACCAAAGCCAACTTAGAAACACAAGACCGATATATATATAATATAAAAAACGTCAATAACAAGTGTTCCTGGTCTGAAAAATAACTAGTAAAAATTGGCAAATGAAATCTGATATTCTACAAGAAAAAAAAACAATATACATATTCTTCATGTGAACTCTTAAAGAGCATCTACTGAGGAGCCATCAAGCTGCCAACTCAACAGCATCCTGAACTTAACTGGTACTATGTCACTCTTGGCAATAACTGGTCCCACTCTCAGGAAATAACACATAATCTAAGCCTTCTCCATACATCCATAAATACCTCACCAAGAGCACAATGATCGGGTAATCTCAAGCAATTACCTTCAATACTCTTTTAACTATAAGTCTAAACATGCATTGTATTACACAGTACCCATAAACCTTCATGCTTATCTAGGTGTGAGGAAACTCAAAATACGGAGTTATCAAGATCCCTTAAGAATGGAACAATTCTTTCACTAATCTAGAGCATGCTATGACTGGCACATGCACCCGCTCATAGTTTGTGCAAGTCGATTTCCCCATCATTTGTCTTATTGAAAATTTAATGAAATTATATATAAGCCTGGGAAGGGATTTATATAATGGGCTCAAAGGCAACTTGGAGTGGATCTTATTTCGAAATCAACTTAACGGATCTCATCATCGAGGGTAATTAATCACGGAAGTAAAATACATCTAAATGGTTTGTGTTAAGTGGGGTTCGATAAAATAACCACTTAATAGGTTATGCGATCTGAGAATCAAATCCATGATAGACTAACATGATCAAGATAAGAAGAGTTTTAATGAACATGTAGTCCAAGCTTTGAGCACATCGGCACATCTATGACAAGCTCAGACTCCAGGACCTACATCGAAATCAACTCCTAAATAAAAGATTAACAACTCTATATAATGCATCATCGTATTATGTGATCACATCATCAAGAACATCACAATAAATGACAATGCTAAACAAATCTACAACTAAACACTTAGCACAAAATAAGGCACATGAAGATAATCGACAAGTAAATAAAAAAAACCATACTAAAAATAATAATGAACAACATCAAGAAAAACAATAAATAATAAATAACAATAATAATATAAACAACACTAATAGAGTACACAATTAAATACAAGTAAATAACTACATATACATGTGTTTGTAAACATATAAATAAATAAATACACATAATGTGAATATTAATTAATCATGAATAATAAAAAGAACACTGCTATTCAATACAAGAATACATAATTAAACACAAATAAATAAAAACATACATGCAATCAACAAATAGATAAATAAGTATATATATATATATATATATATATATATATAATTTTGTAAACACCAATAAAATTAATATTAATAAGTACGTATGTCATTAATAATAATAAATATTCACATAAATGTACATTATATACAACAAACATATAAATGAAAGAAATAAATAATAATGAATAATAAATAAGAAAATAAATAAACAAATAAAAAAATACTAATAATATCAAAATATTCTAAATTGTGTGAGTATACATCTAACCGAATGTAGGGAGTCTCAAATTACAAAAAATGTCGAGAAACGA
The DNA here is from genome assembly GCA_032619315.1 of Piper longum. Taxonomy (NCBI): domain Eukaryota; kingdom Viridiplantae; phylum Streptophyta; class Magnoliopsida; order Piperales; family Piperaceae; genus Piper; species Piper longum. The sequence continues at coordinate 12,691 of JAVDBV010060265.1, forward strand.
ACAAAAACAACTGAAAAAGGGAATTTGAGTCAAATGAGCTGAACAAAACCGAGTCGAATTCGCTAGATTAACTCTGTCTGGGTTAACTAAATTGGTGGGCTTGGTTGGATGGATGGACATGGTTATGGACTCGAGGACTTGGGCACAAACTGGTGAACTCGGGCTCGAAAACGGGCAAACAGACACGACCAGGCAAACGGGCACCCAACAAGCAAGAGGTGCCAATCACCGAAAATTGCCAATGGTGGCGAGGCTAGGGCTACTACTGGTCAGGATCGATGACCTAGATGATGAGGAACATAGTGGTGGTGGCAATTGACAAAGTTTGCCCATTGGTTAGCCGAAAAATAGATGGAAAACGAGGGAAATGCCGTCGGGAGTGGCGACATTGCCGACAATGATCGTGGCTACGGCGGTGGTCGGGGGGTCAATTTCAAATGAAAGATCTCGGCAAAGCCAAGCGGTCTGGGTGGTCGGCCTCACTAGAGGAGGCTTGCTAGTGCTGGAAAACATACCGAAAGGCGATGGCAACCACGACAGTGGAAACTGGCGATAAAAATGTAGTCGTTGGTGACTGTTGCGGCAGCGTTGGTGGAGGTAACTAGTATGGGACAATAGCCGGCTGTGAGATGGTCACGATCATTCCACTCCGATGGTTGGAGGTGGACCGAAGACTCATCGACAGCGCTAGGGGTGGAAATCATCCAAAATTATAGGAAAATCTCTGGAAAATAAATGGGTGAAAGTTAAGGCTAACATAGATGGCTCTAATCTTGCCACATGGCATAATCTGAATGCATGACAACTTGTGGGCATAGTAGGGCCTACTTATGGGTATGTACAATATGTATATATATATATATATTGACGGAAAGCTCAGATCGAGATTGCCCAAAATCGAAATTGACTCGAGGCCTAAAAGTGTCTATATAGGTAGAAATCAAGACAAAAAGGCTTAACGGGCCTCAAAATTCTAAACTCAATTGGATAAAAATTTGTGACTCAAATCAAGCCGAGCCCATGGGGGGAATTCAATAGTATGAAATCCCTAAAATTCATGCAAATGAGATATTCTAAAATTCTCAAACGGATAGTAAATACTACAATGACCTAAATCTATCCCTAAAACCTTAGCTAATACATACAAAAAAAATTTTATATATGCTAAAAACTCATACTCTACTGTAACATGATTGAAGATATCATCTATATGTTAGACATACTCAGCCTCTATAACATACTCATACGACTATTTGGGCCTCATACTCATGGTTTGAAGACTGGTTTGACTCGAACTCACTTAAACCGACTCGAGACTGATCCAAATCGGGCAAAGCTACAAGTGGATAAAACTTAACTTGAAGCTAGAGTTTTACACTTGTCATTCAATTTAATTCTGCTACCATGTAAGTTTTTATTTTATTTATATTTTATTATATAATTAATTTTTTCAATAATCATACTTAATTTGTAAGCAAATTACAATAAATCATTGAATGTGATTATTTTTTTCAATAAATTTGACTATTTGAAAATATTCATATATTTTACATTGATTTCATGCCAACCAAATGAACCCTTAGGGCCCATTTGGTTGACTTGAAAATAGTGTAAACAAAATAAATGTGTTAAAATAATCAACCTACTAAAAGTTGATAAATTTGATGTATTTTATATATAAGGCAATATCAATTAAATTATTTTGTAATTAAATTAAGTATGACCATAATTAAGTTCAACAATAAAATAATCATAATTACTTTTGAGTGGGTCACTCATGTACACTTCTATATGCAATAAGTTTTCCTACTTTTTCTTATCTAAAGGCGGGGGGTGATAGAGAAATTGCATATAAAAGAGTACATGGGTGACCCTGGTGATTATAACCTTCTTCAAATATATTATATATATACTATTTTTAGTAAAGTTATTTATTTAAAAATTTCATGTCATTTATATTTATTTTATGTTAACCAAACGAAGCCTTAGTAAATAGCTAGCATGTCTATCGTTTCGCTAGTAGAATTAAAAAAAAATAGTATCATTGAAGTCATCAAACTTTATATTTATAGATAAATCCATATTTTGAGCTACAATTTTAGCATTTCTTCATGTTCAATATTAATATATGAGGATTAATTAGTTTATATCTAAGAATGGTTACATTTTTTTTTGGTGAATAGATTTGTGGGCGCCCCATGTAGCCTGTTTTTTTGCTTTTGTACTATACATAATCAGAATGGATATTGACTGACAACAAGGAAAGTGGGCTTTATATCATCCTCAGACGTAAAAAATGAATTGCGTTGGAAACAAAGAAAAAAAAAATAAAGAAGAAGAAGATAAATATTTCGCTTCCACTAATCATTTGATTTTCTTTATAACTTGCAAACAATTGATTTAATTAGCTAGTTATTCGAAAGAATTAGCAAAAGGTCTTTTTGTGAAGCTAATATGCATAGTCTATTTTTAAAATTTTACTACAAGATTATCGCAAAATTAATTAACCGCGGTTGCCCGTGTACCACGTGGTGCACTGCACGCCAACATGAGTACACCACTAGGCACCGCCCCGTGATGTGCCACGTGGACATGTGCTGCGCACCTTTTTTTTTTTTTTCTTAAATTTGTCACTGATTTGTTACTTCTTAACCACCAAACTTTGTTGACATAACTATCAGTCAATACTTTGTCACCCAAATTCAATGATATTTTCATCGCAATTTGTTAACAAATAGAATGCGAATTTTTAAAGTTTTTTGTCACTGAAATATTTCAATAACAAATTTTGATAACAAACACAGCTTTTTGTCCAGAAATTTGGACTTTTGTCTCCAAAATTATTTTCCACAAATAAATTTTTTTCGAGATAAAATTGTAAGCACAAAATGTTCAAAAGTTCACAATTTTTTTGTTGGGGCAAGCATGTAACTAGTAGGATATATAAATTATAACCTCAATAATCACCTGTTTCTTGTAAACTTGTAATTACTTAAGTATACATATTTTTTACAATAAAGTACTAAACAGGCTAAAACACTAATTAACACACAATAAAAATTAATAATTATAAATGAAAAGGCCATTGTGTATTCTTGAGAGACTTGAAGATAAAGGACACCAAATTTCAGAGCTCAAGAAGTAATCCAATCCCTTTTGCTGACATTCACCATGAAACCATGCTTCATGTACATTGTCAATGCAAGCTTGGGAACCACCGGATGTGCCTTCACAACCCTAACACGGTACCGGTACATGATGGAGGCTGCAACAAACTTCATCTGGTAGTAGGCAAAGTCCTTCCCCAAGCATAGTCTGGGACCTCCATTGAAGGCAGTAAACTTGTATGCAGATTCACCTATGAACTTCCCATCTCTGGTTAGCCACCTCTCTGGTTTGTACTCCCTGCAGTCATTCCCCCATATGCTCTCCATTCGCCCCATCGAGTATATGGCGTACATCACCTTCATTCCTTTCTTGAGTTGTGTTCCATCAGGAAACATATCATCTTCCACCACCTGATTTACATGCCAACAAGATAACATTTTCGCACACTACAAGAACATGATAGAAATTAACATTTGCTACCTACATATAAATCCTATGAATGACTGCCATTCAGTTTATAAATGTATAGCATATATTTTTGATTTAACTACATTCTTCCTACTTGTTATGGTTAAACTTAAAGATTCAAATTTCACAATTAAACATAGAACTAAGTGAGCATATATATACAACTGAATACTAGTTAGATATTCTGATATTGAAAGTATATACCTCTTTCATGTCGACTGGAACAGATGGGTACAACCTTAGTGTCTCTGATAAAGCAGCTTGCAGATAATCCATCTTCTTCACCTCCTCCGGCTTGAAAACCACCCCCTTCTGATCCGAAGTGCACTTCCTCTCCTCCACTATCTTTCTCAGCTCGGCCAATATCTTCTCCTCCACATCTAGGTTGCACTCCACCAACCAGAAAAACCAAGCCAAAGCCACCGACGAGGTGTCCCTCCCCGCCAATATGAAGTTGATACAAATATCCCTCAAGAACGTATCCGAATACGGCTCCCCGTTGTCATCCTTCAACCTCATGAACACCGTGAGAAGATCAGTCCTGGTGCAACTCCCATCATCTTCCTCCATCTCGAGCTCTTTCTTCCTCGTTCTGATCACCTCTTCGCCAAACTCATGCACCCGTCTGATCGACCTCTTGAGCTTCCTCTCTGTCATCACGTCCATGTACCTCAGCGCCTGCCAGACTGTGGTGGGCATGATGAACCGAAGCGTCGCCGCTTCTGTCGCTTCCTCGAAGGCCCGGGCAAAGGGTATCTCAGGCAAGCCTGGCCGGAGACAGCCGGGGTCGACGCCGAAGGCGATCATGCAGACATTGTCGAACGTCAACCGTAGCAGCACGTCTTGGAGGTCGATCACCTTGTTGTCGTCGACGTGCTGCTCGAGCACCGGCACTAGGCGAGAGTGCACCAGCTCGACGAGCGAGGAAGCGGTGAGTGCTCGGAACTCGGCCGAGTGGAACTCGAGGCTCGCCGTCTTCCGCTGCCGACGCCACGCATCGTAGTCGGCGTTGAAGATGCCGTCGCCAAGCAGGTCCCGGAGGATCGTCCGGAAGGTCTCGCCCTTGGGGAAGTTGGGGAACTTGGTCTTGAGCAGGTGCTCCATGTTGAGCGGGTCGGCGGTGAGAACGGCGTGGAACTCCGTGAGCCATGGCCCCCGGAAAGTGAAGGTGCCTCCCTGCCGGAGCAGGACTCCGGTAAGCCACTCGTAGGCGTCGCCGCGGACGCCGAGGACCATCGACGGCAGCATGCCGAGCAGCGGCCAGCTTGGGAGGCCGCGCTTCGTTTTCTGTCTCAGGGAGTGGATGATCACAAAGATGGCTATTGCCATGAGCAGCTCAAACGCTTGGACTTGGGGGAAGACTCGCCGGAAAATGTTGTACTTGGAAAGCATGCCGGCTGTGGCGGAGGTGGTGCTGTTACCGGAATCCATGGTGGCATGCAACGTATAACTATACACAGCTAGTGATTTGATATAAGCTTGTTGCATGTGAAGGATATATGGTTATAAGTCTCTTCTAGTGTAAATTGGGATTCATGTTATGATACAGCAGTAGCTAGCAACGTAGTGACCTTTTGATGTGTGTTGATTCTATTACGTGTAATGTTGGGTTTTATGGAAGGATGGGAAGAAGGAAGTGGTTTCAATTTGTTGCTTGGGTTGGTAAGTAGTTGAGTAATTAGCTAGGCCAAGCAATTTGGGTGTGCTTGGTACACTCACATATGTGGTACTTATAAACATGCTTTTCATATATCAATCGGTTATGGTCTGTAAACAGTGGTACTGGGTTTGGACCTACCAGTATGGCTGGAGATAAGAACTAAGTGCCTCTGGTGTAGGATTGGATGATGAAGAGTACTTTTCAAACTATTCTTGCCCCACTGATTCTCTTCTTCAAATGCATTTTGGAGTATATCAAATGGAAGCTAGAAGATTCATGAGTGGAATGTGGGAAGGGAACGTTTGGTAGGAGATGATGGGATTCTAGTGCCCGCTTTGTTCTCTTGTAGATGGATTAGCTCAACCGCTGATCTACAACAGTATTGAACTATGGTTAAGGAGTTTGCTGGAAAAGTGATGGATTTATATTAGGTGAAAAGCTTGGTGTGGTGTTTATTCTTGCAACAAACCATGCATTTCATGAGTAGTAGCTGGCCCGTGGTTTTCAATGTTCATTGATAAAAATACAATAGAATAGATTTGGTTGTTGGTTAACTGATAGAAGAGATATGCTTAGGCTATCCATCTGACCTTCTTCCCCATTAAAGAAATAAGGAATGTACCCAAACATTTTCTTTACCCTGGTACACTTCACTTGATCATCAGAATCTGACCTGTTTGACGCTTTGAAGTTTTAACAAGCTCTGCTAAGGTTTGTGGGTGTATTCCACCTGTTTGGGCATGGGCGTTAAAGGTGTGAAGCCTCACCTAAATGTCAACATGATCATCATTAGCTTACTATCCTCATCAGCTATTAAGACTCTAGAATTGAAATTTTTTTTTTCAAAGTAAGATGTGTCTTTCATAAGCTTGGAGTGTAAAATATAATCCTATCAACAGTTTTATGCAGCTATATATACTCAGAAACATGAATTCCATGCACACGCAGCTGGGCATCCATCATTTGAATTAATTAGTATCATGCCTTGAAAAAGAAAACATAAAACTTGTCTATGATAAAAATATTGTTTTGCAATTATTTATGATATAATTGAATGTGCAATGTGACGGACATGTAATACATCAATAGGCGGGGAGCGTGGCGGAGGGAGGAGGAGGCGGGC
>JAVDBV010060266.1:0-22897 GCA_032619315.1 Piper longum
AAACGAAGGGGAAGGGGGTGGTGGGCCAGCCAGACAAGTGAACCCGAGAGCCGTTCGTTTGAGGGAATGGGCCCCGTGATCCCAATCGGACGTGGTTACGTCGACGGTGCGTCTAGAGATTCGACAGAGTACCGGATCGGGCCAAATATAATGGGGATTATAATAATAATAATATAATTCATTTGGGTTGAGAATATTCAGCCAATAATTACATTAAATTATTCCATGCTTTTTTGTAAGTGTTGAATGATAAAATAATTTTTAAAATAAAAAATTATAAGTTGTAGCATGACATGGTTTTACCAAATAAAATATTGTATGTATTCGATATAATACTTCTAACAATTGACAATAATGCAACGATTAATTACATCTATGCGGACAAATAAAAATAAACTTTATAATATAAGGCCATCAAAGTAGGAGTACCAAGTATCGTGTAATGCCTTATATTAGAGATTTTAATTTTATAAATGATTTTTTACCAGGAAATAGAAAATAATATTTTAATATTTTAAAGTCAGGCTTTAATTTTCAAAATAGAATTTTATTGAGTATAAAGATAAATTATAATCGTTTGATTTATTTTTGTATTTTAATATATTTTCATTAATTAAATTTCTTACTTTCTATGTAAGAGAATGTCTTTTAACTTATTTTTATTAATAAAAATTGATATGCTATATTTATGGTCACTCAGTTGGTTTGAAAACATGAGTATATATTGTCAATAAAAATACAGTCAGTATAAAACTTAAATTTAGACAAAAATACACATATTCTCCTGGTTTAGAAAAAAAAAATTCAGCAGGATATTACACCTTTTATCCTTTAGCATATTTTTATATTTATGTATCAAAATTAATGTCGGAAGGAAATAATCAAAGAAGGTTTTATTTTAATTTTCTTGCAAAACGTTCATTCTATTAAACTGAATCCGGCTCGGTCGGGACACATCCACTCCACAACGGGCGCGCAAATAGAGGTCGGAATTCGGTCAGGCAACCGGGGAAATATTAATTGGGTTGGATTCCCGATGCTTCACAGAGGTGGTCCCACACCTCCAAATACGCGGAGAACATGCAAAACGCCGAGAAAGATAAAGGCCAGCTTACGTGGGCCCATTCTGCAAATAAATCGTGACCGCTTGCTATCTCCTTTTTTTTTCAAAGTTTTTTTTTTCGTGTATATATATATATATATACACATGTATATGTATATCATATTATAGAATGGCGTGTATAATATGTTTTGACATTTTGGGATCTCTGCATTTGGCATATTGCCAACAATCCATGGTGGGCAACTAGAGACTTGCTCACGTTTTTCTCACCGGCCACTTCACTCACTTTTGATTTGATATGAAATCCAAAACTGATTTGATTTGATGAGCCACGGTTAAAAGTATCAGGTTCTTGATCATAATTTTACCTCCCTCCGTGGGAATCGAAAACAGAATCGGGAGCAAAAAGAGACGATTATATATATATGTGCGAGTGGATTGCAAACAAGAATCGGGAGCAAAAAATGATCAGACAAAGATGAGAGAACACGTCCCCTCTCCAAAAGTCGTTCACAAAGATTTCACCTGCAGTGAGATGCTTGAAGTCTAGACTAATTAATGGAGGAAGAATAAAATCTAGCTTCATCCGTGCTTAAAGGTTTGCAATATCTGAGAAAGTAAGATTCGACTCCATCCACAGCGCAAATCCAAACGGCAAAAGTCACTCACACCAAATTCCAAATGAAAATTCAAGAATCTTCTACAAAAAATATAGAAGAGGATGCTAACGCTCGCTAATCATCTAAGTGGGGAACAATAAATCGCCCTGAATCAAGCAATTATTTAGGCGAAAACTTACAATTTTGAATTTATCAAGGGTATGCCCTCCACCCATAAGAACAATCCAACGTGTAATAAATATTTGAAATTCAACATCTTTACACTAATTGACATGATTCTTCCCTCCTTCAAACTGTAGCAACCGGCAAGATAATCTTCTATCTTTCCTGATCCAAGAGATTTACAGATCATGTCGATAGAGCAGAGCAATAAGTACCAATGGAATTATGGAATGCCAACAAATCGCAACTAGCATACGAAACGGGCCATGAAAAGAATAGAAAAGAAATAGACAGAACTCTGATGCGAACACTTTGGATGATGCTGAAAGCCCATATATTACTGGCACAGTAAGTAGATAAAATAAAAAAAATATTTAAATTAGCAATTATTTCCTCTTATGTAGGGAAGCCGGAGTCCTCATGCTTCATTAACCTTCCTTCATATGACGGCTTCACCTGTTTTATATCAACATTACAGATAAGTACACGCATCCATGTATGACTAAATGCACAAGTAATTTAATCGTAATATTCGTCAAGTGTAACATCATCTTGCTGCTTTAAACTCTGGTTCTGGCCCTGGCTCTTGATCAAGATCATCTATCACACCACCAACTTCACCTTCAGTTCCTGGCTCCATTTCTTGCACTATCTCCGGGCCTAAATCAATGTTATCAGGACTTTGTTTCTGACTTTCTTCTGATGTCGCGGCTCCACTCTGAGAAACAATCCCAGCTGTAGTGTCAGCGTCCATTGGTGTCCCTGCATCCTCTAGATCAGGACCGCTGCCACCACCATCCGCTTCCGTCGCAACAGTAGCAAACTTCCCACATCAATCAATGTAGATAATACATTAGCCATAAATTCGAAGTATACACTCCAAGATACAGAGTAACCACCAACCAGCAAAAGAAAAACATATTACCAATTTTTGTATACAATTTTAATTGAAAGGAACTTTCATTGTCTAATTTTATATTGAGCTGGTAATCTAAAAAGTTTGTTTTAGAACCGATTGCATGACAAAACTTTTCAATTTACCATGGCATAAGAAATAACCATTGTCTTCCATTAATAATCAAGAAGTTTTTTACTCAAGGATGTTCCATTGTCACTGTAAAAACAGGTTCTTTATCATGGCCATTATCTCTCTTAAACTATGCCATAAAAATTTGTCATGGTTATGCTTGTTTATACTTTTCCCTTTACGCGAGAAGGATTGTGTTGTTGCATACTACCGTGGAAGAGGTATTCATCAACTTATCCAAACCATGCTACATCAATACAAAAAGAATATTGTCTATGCTAGCAGATATGCAATCACAAGCTGCCAGTCTACTACAATTGAAGGGTCTAATAGCAAAAATAAAAAATCAACCACATGAACCTTAAAGGATACCATCAATAAACTGATTTGGTCAACACACCTGTTGTTCCTCAGAATGTGGATTGCCCTTAACATCCTCTTCTTTCTTAACCCGTTTAGACCTCTCACTATTTGGCTTTGAGTGGTATTTGGACCGGACATTAGGTGGCAGAAGCTCAGGAGGTATTACTCCTTCAATACCGTGATCAGTAAACTGCACCAAAAAACAATTATGTCCACAAGGGGAACAATAATCCACGAGGTTTGTGAAATATAGCAACAAAAATCAGACCCGAGAAAATCCTTCCAAGTCTTGTCGAGCAGAAAACCTTAACCCTTTCCAACAATAAACCTGCATATATATTGTTATATTCATCAAACATAAAAATGAAGCAGCTCATCTAGCCTTTCTATCTGCTGCAATTTGTTACAAGGCAAGTCCATCTGAAAGATCATATGATCAGCTGATGAAAACAAGCCATTATCAGTCTCTCAGTTTCATGTGTAAGCATCTCTCCATAAAAACCATAAGCTTACTTTGTTATTTTTGTGGTGATATCTTCAATACCAGCAGATTCATCCATCTGTAATAAAAAATAATAACATAAGAAAAATCACCCTTAACTTGCAAGATATTACTTTCAAATTGTACAAGAAGCTCACATCTTCTGCAAGCATCTTCCAATATTCTGTGACAGATGGGGTTCGCACTCGTGTGGGATCAGTTAAAGCATTCTAAAATTTTGACAAGAGAGAACGTTGTCAGAACGTTATATCACAAGTATTCTCTCTTTCTAGAATAATCTTGAAAAATGATTACTTGTACTAATAACCACATGTTTGTGGCCACTAGCAAGTCTAATATATACCATCAAATCTCTTTAGCCAAAAAATGTTGCATTGTATTGAGAGTGATGATAATTACTAATGCCATAATAATGATTCCACCAGAAAACATAATGCCATAATCAGGAAGCAAGTCATAAAACTAGTAAGAGTGTAGGACTTCTAAAATAAGACAAACAGGATTCTGATCTGCCCATTTCCATAACTGAGAAAGTTCTTTGTTTCCAAGTCTCCATCGAGGCTTGCTACACAAGTGTAATGAAACAGCGTAATCAATTATACATATGAAAATGTTATAAATTAACAACAGTAATACAGAGTGGATACATTGCGCCCAAGAAAACACATCCTCATAAAAGTAGATTAATAAAGCATCAGAGTTACAGATGATTTGGGCCAAATACATGGATTTGTCCTCCCATCCCGCAAATCAAAGAGCAATTCTACATTCATGGCATGAATTGGAAAACATTTCCTTGTCATTTATCTTATCTGTAGTAATTGTCATCCTCTTTTTGTATGGCAAAGCAAAAACAGAGGACAGCATTTCATCTCATTGTTGATAATTGGCCTACTTCAAGAATGGGCCAAACCGTTTTCCAGTTAAGATCTATACAATTTCAATAACTCAACTAATCCTTATTTTATCACTATGGCTCACTCTATTTGTACCAAATAAAGAGGACAATCTTAAGGTGTTTTTTCTCCCAATTCATTTAGTATAAAATTAATTCTTGATCTGAAGGAAGCAGCAGTCATCTACATTATGATAAGCTCCTTATCATGACCATGTGATAATGTATGGTTCATCTCGTTATTATATGATTCAAACAAGATTTCTCATCGTCTTTTTTCAACTAATTAATGGATTATCTTCCTTAAAAGCTCGAGGACAAGTTTTTTTTAACCAGGGGAGGCAGATGACATTCAATATTTTTTTTTCAGTAATTTCCTAGCTATATTTGAATAAGAAGTTGCTTAATTTAGAAATTTAGTTTATCTCCTATTAACACAATATTAGTTGAGTCTAATTTTATTAGGAAGTTTATTAGAAAAATTCCTTATTTTAGTAAAACCTTATTTAGTTCTTCCTTAATTAGTGGTTTCAAGTTTTATTAGCAGTAATTTTTCTGCTTGACCCAGGAATAAGTCTTTATAAATTTGTGTATTGCCTAGAGCATAGAGATATCATAATTTGAAGCAATAAAGTAATTTTATTTTTTGGTTCCACAGTTGTTAGCCTTTATCTTATGTTCTGTTAAACTTCATCGTTGACGTTGAGAGAAAAGCCCTTGGAATCTTAAACTTTGCCATTGGAATTTAGTTCCGTATACTATTTCAGATTAAAAGTTGCATCAATTGGTATCAGAGCATAAAGACACGCTTTCTATCACCAACTTCTGCAACCACCATTGTTACTTGACTTGTCTGCCTTTCGGCATTGCAAGTTGATACCTTCCTGCCGTCCAACACCACCACCACATTGACACCATGGTCTCCTCTTCTGACCATGTGGACGAGACTTCCAGTTCTGAACCACATCAACCACAACAGCTGGACACAATCATTCAATCATTGCAATCATTGCAAGCATTAAAACCCATCTAGATTGATTTCAAGAGCATTGTTACACCCAGAAAATTGACTTTCAGCTATTACAAAGCGCCTTGATATCCTTGAGAACATGATTTGTTAGGGGGCATCATCTCTTTCAAACAATGTTCATACCACCACTCTTGAGAATCCAATTGCAACTACTTCAACTACATATCCTCAAGATGAAGTTGTTGGAACTCGAGTGTTAGACAATTGTTCCCATCCTAATTCTCTTGAAATTGGTACACTTGAATAGACGAATACAACAATTGATGAGCCATGAGAGGGAATCACTAAATTGGTTGTTACAAAACAGGTTGAAGAATCTTCATTCTCATTGCTTAAAGATATTAGAACTTCATCTAAGACTTGTTGATTGAAAAGTCATATGAGGATCCATAATATCGAGATGTTATTCATGATCACTCGAAACTTCTGATTTAAAAATTGATTTGTCAAATTTAGGATCAATATTATTGGAGTGATTGGATGAATACTTAATCTATCAAATGCGAGTTTTTATCTCAATATTATTGGAGTGATTGGATGAATATTGGAGTGTTGGATCCTTGATCCATTATCATACATGATTCTCAAAACCACAATAGAAGTGATGGCTGGGTGGCAATCTAGTCCACAGATTTGAAACAACACAATCCCCATAGCAGTGGTACTCTAGCCAGTTTTGCTCTCTCAAGGTGCATTCAGACGAGACAATCGAAAGGAACAAACAAGAAATAACCTTATCAAGGCTCAGATATTAGGTGAAGAGCGAGACCTGATTATAGGATGCAGTCCAAAATTAATCAGTCACCCGTGATTCATTGTTTCCTAAAGTACAAGTGAATTTCTGCATTGAAAGATTTTTGTTGAGGCTTCTTAAATGACAACATTCCGTGATGTTGAAATCCTTAACATATAGCTATCCATTGAATCCAACTTTATTTCATACCAGTCCATGGGCTATCTCCGGAACAATTAGACAGACAAATCCTAATTGCTTGGCATTTTCATTTACGTATGCCAAAAGTTATAGACAACTGTAAAAAACAAGGATTGAACAGGAATACATACCGTTTCCTTGCTCTATCTTGCCCCAGCTTTCTCTCTGGAACTTGCTTCTCAAATGCAGGACAGCCATCACGTTTCCACCATAGCTTAATGATAATAGCAAGTTATAAACAGAATTAAAATTAACAAGAAACCAACCCATTGACAAATTCGGGGGAGAAGTTGGCAGACTTACCCAATTCTTTTCATGTTCTAAAATATGTTCAATGCTGAGAAGGAATTCCTTCCCTTTTGGAGGGATGTTTTCAAGAAGCCTTTTAACCCGCTCCTCACAAGATTTGATTTCTTCTTTCTGAAACCAAAGGCAACAATCATAGTTAAAAAGAGTATGACACACAAATGAACTAGCTACAAAGCATCAAAGTAGATAAAAGACTTCTTTCTACTGTAGTATACGTTCATCATCTCCATCATCATCCACCAGTTTTTAACAATTTGGTGCTAGAGGCCATGGATCCTATCTCTTCAAGCTGTTCTATCAAAAACCATATTATAATACCAGCAAATTACTTCATATCACTTCCATCTAAGTTCACTTTGGCCCCCTCTTAACCATGTTCCTTCAAACTGTGCTATAGGCTATCTCCTACCTTTCACCATTTTCCAAAGCAGTATGAATAAAGTATTTGAATTCTCTATTTAGTTCCAAAGAGTTCATTGTAATTCTCCAGTTCATTAGGAGATTTTTTATGAATAAATGGTATCTGGATTTTGGTTGTATTCTTAGGAATTGCTCAATCAACTTGCGGGAGTTATTAGACACTCAACTACAATAGATATTAAGCAAATAATCTTTTAACAAGCCCTAAAAGGTTTTTCGCATTGCCGATCATTTATAAAAGTATGTTTGACGGAAGCAAATCATTTCATCTTATTTCGTTACTTTCTAAATTTGTTTGGCTCTATCCAGTAGCATCGAGAGCACACCAAAAAAAATAAAGACAAAAAGGTTGGCTTGAAACCAGAAGACACAAGTGCATGAAGTGAGGCTGTCTCCAAGCAGTTCATCATCATATTCCTAAACAAATCGTCGGTAATGCCAATTTATAGACACATGTACAACCTTCTAGGAGATAAACAGTAGATTATTTGCATAAAACCTCTCATCTTCAGGCGCCTGATATCACCTCAGTTGACAATGTCCTATGAAACCCAAAAAATAGAACTTGAACCACAAAGTCTTTTATACACAAAAGACTCCTAATGAACTAGATAATTACAAAGAACTCCTAGGACCTAAGTAGAGAATGGAAAATACATGGTATTGCACCACCGACCAAGAGGAGCAGACTGGCATAGATATGCCAGACATTCTTGATGTTGGCTTGCACGCACAGGGATTTTTTGCGTCCAACAACTTGTCACATATACAAGAGCTTATGATTTTGAAACAAATTTCTCGTCACCTTTTATTATATGTTTATAAACAAGTAAAACAAATCCATATCTTACACAGGAAAAAACAAGTAACAAATCCATTCGAACAATTGCATAAATTAATTTGAACAATTGCCTAAATTATCCAGTCTCATATTTTTTTAAATTAATACTGAACTCGAACAGCAAGATATGCAATTAGCATTCAACAAATTCACAGTGAGAGGTCCAAATCAAAAAAGGATGAATTATATAGTTTGGATGTACACAAATAACAAAGAAGACCATGAAAGTAGGCGCATAAGTTTTCATAAAAGAAGTTCATTACCATGCTTTCTGAAGTAACATCTTTGTCATTTTTTCCAGGAGCCTAAGCACAAAGGGAAATAGTTAGAATAAAAACAACATCAAAATCATCGGAAAATCCCAGAAAATATATACGCAAGATAAAATCATGAGGGTAAATTTGAAAAACTAACCACCAATAATACCTTCATAGCTTTTTTCATTTCAAAATGATCATATAAATTTTGATGTGACCTCTCAAAGTTTAGAATTAGAGTTCCTAACTTCAAACATAACTAAAATGCAAAGTAT
Source organism: Piper longum (assembly GCA_032619315.1). Lineage (NCBI taxonomy): Eukaryota > Viridiplantae > Streptophyta > Magnoliopsida > Piperales > Piperaceae > Piper > Piper longum. The sequence goes on from JAVDBV010060266.1 coordinate 8,699, forward strand.
GACAAGGAGAAAATTTAACAAATCATAGCTCAAACCGAAATGTCAACTGAGAGAGGGAATGCATCTTAACAAGTTCAACTGGTATTCAATTATGTGATTAACATCCCACTCTCTCGTTTACCTTGCCACTAAATGAAGCGCTTTTTTTTCTTATCCACAATAAACACAATAACAATGCATATTTGAATGCACCAGAAGATTATATTTACGATGAGGAATTGTTAAAAGCATATATTGCGTGAAAGGAAATCACAAATCCTCATTCAATCCAAATAACCTACTCCACTAGAAAATGCATTTCAACTTCACAACTCTCTACAAGCCAGAAAAGAGGCCTCCCCATTGGAACCAAAACCCTTCCCAACTTTCATGACATGTTGTCTTTTCCCTCTCCATTCCAAAGTCAAGTGGGAGCCCCATTCTTTTGTGGATTGCTTACTTATACACTAATTCCCACATGTACCCATAGAATGCCAACTAACCTAAATCAATCTCTTGGATGAATATTAGCCACTCTTTAAATAAAAGCAATGCAAATGACTTAAACCCCACCAATACTGATTTCATCATAAATGATAAAAATGATTAGTGTATGGTATAATTGAATGCACACTCCTTTTGTTTCTTGCTCAAACACTTTGGGCTATCCTCTTTTAGGGCATATACAAAAACCCTGAATCTAATCACACACTTACATATAACTTAGTTTAAATCAGCATGAAGTAAACAATATACCTTGAGATAATCAAATAATATAAGAGATTGGACAAGGATATGCCGACGAAAACTTGGATCTTTCAACTGCAGACAGATGAACATGTCACTTGGTCAGAATAAACAATTCAAATTTTATTTCCCCACCACTCACACTTTAGGTGTACTTACTTCTAAGCCCATTAATTTACTGCTCGTTAGATACTTAATGCTGAACGCAGCAGCCTCTTCTTCCTCGAGGCAATTTACATTACCATCATCTTCTCCCAGAGGTTGAGCCTCGAAGGTATCCAGCACTAACTTTCCATATCACCACAAGCAGAAAAATGCACATGAGAAATAAAGCAAAAAAAAAAAGAAAAAAAAAGTGAATCGCATCTAGAAAATTAGCATGTTTTCACAATTTGTACAGATCAACATCCACACACCTTTAAGTTAGAAGCAAATTTCTGCCACTTAGCAGGAGCTAATGTGGTAGGACCAGGATTGCGAAAATGGTCCTGCATTACATATAAATTTCAATTATCAAAATAGATATTATGAACAGAAAGCATATAATGAATAAGAAACATATATGTATCAGAAATCATGTTCAAGTGACAATAAACACAAACTTTCAACATCTTTCTTCCACAAAAACACCACTAGCACTAGCACTTATTTATTAACATTATATGCATATTGCAGGGCTCCCAACCTGCAAACTCCAGAAGATCTTGTAAAAGTTAAAATCAATAGAAATACCTGAAAACATCAAACATGTAATGTGACTACTCTCAATATTACATGTAACAAGAAGGAGCTTAGAACAGAAAAGAAAAGCATGATAAAGGATTCACTGGATGAACTAATACCATCAGGTGCATCCTTTTCATACTTGGTTTCGTTCAACGTGTTGAATACTCCTTTTATATTCACCGCTGCATCACACGAGAGACATGGTGTTAACCAGAGCGTTACATGCTTTTCTAAACCAAAACAAAACATAATGGTAGAACATGGTATAGATTACCTGAACGTTCTGACAACGGAAAAAAATGAGCAAGGAACATGAGAATTCTACCGCAGAAGACGACATCATTTGCCTGCAATGAAAAATTCATAGCTGAAACGAAGAATAATTTTTTTTCTAAAAAAAGAAAAAAAAAGCTCATTTATGCCTTTGACAGCCGGCGAAGAAGTTGGTTGCAGGTCCTCAACATCACTAGCTTTCCTCGTCCAAACAACTCTTGCTACAATACCCAATCATTAAAGACATATAATTGACATGAATCTTGAGATTACATAACAGAAGCACCAGCTATGCAAGGGACAACGAGGATTCACCTTTCCCAGTATATCTTGCCTGCTCTCTATATAAGCAAACACTTCCTTGCAATCTTTCATTGTTAACATTTCAGTCAAATCTTCTAGTAGTTGAAATATCATCCCTCCCTCAATATGCCCGTTCTCACAAAGATAAAGAACAATGTCTGGAAAAGTAGTAGGCAGTGCCATTAATTAAAACACTAAAAGTGTATTACAGCAAGCATTCGGAAAACGTACTTGTCAACAAAATCCTATCCCAGACTCCCAGCTAGGGCTGTGCAAAGGGTCTGTTCGTTGGTTCGGAAGATCAATCTAATTTGGTTATTGTTTGGTTATTCAATAAATGAAGTTTGGTTCTGTTTCAACCAAACAAAAACCAAATTCCTCATACACTTGTGACAGCAGACTTACCATCACCATTGCCATCCTATAGTATTGCCAGCTGCTGGTGACGTTGCTGCCAAGTGTACAAAGGCCACACTGCCGTGCTATTCAAACAAATACCGGCCATATGGAGAGAAGTTGGCCTTGCATCCAGACCAGGGGTCACGAATCCTCTCACCCACTACACACACCCAGATGATCAAAATTTTCCACAGCAAAGAATCAAAGATTGGATTTTTTTTTTTGTGAAAAGCCAAAAAAAGAAGAAGGAAGGAAGCATCAAAAGAAGCAGCTCATCGTAAAAGAAAGAAAGCAAAGGAAAAATAAAAAGAAGCAGCTCATTGTATAACTCTAATCAAGCTGCTGAACAGGTTTCTTTTTTTCTTCCATGCAAGCTCTGAATATGTTCGCAATGGTGAAAGCAGCCCATCCTTGGTTTCCAGTTGTTGCTAAAGGCAAAAGGGTCATCTAAATTGATCTAAAGTCACCACATCTTCATAAGCAATTGAATCTTTCCCGTACAAGAGAGTCTTACCTAGGCGTTCATAGGACTTGTTTAGGAATCCTATGAGTAGCAAGGTCTTGTAATTTTCTACATCCTTTATGTCAACACTCAACAAATTTGTCACCGCCTTATTGAACCTACAAAGAATCATATTTGGCCATCTTTGTGAAATAAAATTGCTTTTTAAGGTACCATTTATTATTTAAATATTTTGTCATGTAGAAGCTCTCCAATTTTGCCCACAACTCCGAAGGTGACTTCATTTGAAGGGATAGGCAATATCATCGGCCAAATTTAGCCTAATTGCCCCACACATCTTTGTCTCCAATTCCTACCAATCATCATCGTTCATAAGCAAGGACACATCAAATGCAAGAACTCCCACAATGCTTAACAACTACCACAGGGTGCCACTTCTTAACAAATTCCCCGGTTGGAATTCTCAGAGCACTCCATGCAAGGACACATCAGACACAATCATCATCGTTCATAAGCAAGGGCACATCAGATGTGGTGGTTTTGCCATCGGATGAATTCATAAGCAAGGATAGCAATGAATCCAAAAGGGAAGCAAGCACAACTTATTTGCGGACACATCAGATGCAAACATAGGTACGAGCTTGCAAAAAGGTAATGAGAGTAGGTCAAGATCAACGTCGTCACAGGGTAAAAGCAAATTGTTATGCTTTTATTGCAAGAAGGAAGACCACTTTAAGAAAATTGCAAAAAGAAGAATGAAGACTTTGAAAAGCAGCATGGCAACAACAATGGTCAAGCTGGATTGGCCGAAGATGGCAATAACAATAGCGATCTCCTTCATGTCTCCGATGGGGTTAGTGCTCTTCCTAATTCTTGGGTAATTACTCCAATTGTTCTTTCACATGAGTCTTAACAAGCATTGGTTCCATGAGTAGAAACCTCTTGATGGTGGTTTTGTTTTGATGGGAAATGATATTTCATGTAAAATAGAGGGTATTGGTACAATCAAAAACAAGATGTTTGATGGAATATTTCGGGCATTGATTGAGGTGGGGCATGTGCCTGAGTTGAGTAAGAATATGATCTCACTAGGTTGCTTGGATGCAATTGATTGCAAGACCACTCTGAGCAGTAGAATCATAAAGATTTTAAAAAATGTCATGGTAATTCTGAAAGGGTTAAGCCAAAATTTGTATTGGTTGCAAGGTACTACCATCATTGGTGGGGCCACGATATCTTCCCAATCGGATGGAAACAATGATAATGCAATACTATGACATATACGGCTTGGTCAAGAAGGGTATGATGGAGTTTCAAAAGTGGAATTTGCTAAGGGGATTGAAGACATGCAACCTCGGTTTTGCAAGTATTGTGTGCTTAGAAAACAAGCAAAGGTACACTTTAAAATTGTTTCTCATAGTATTAAACATATTTTAGACTATATTCATTAAGATGTGTGAGGTCCCTCTCCGGTTAAATCACATGGAGGTGCTAGTTTATGAGATATAAGTATGAGGCTTTGGCAAAGTTCAAGGAGTGGAAGGCCGAAGTGGAGACTCAGACCGGGAGACCAGTCATATATTTGCGGTCTAACAATGGAGGGGAATACAAGTCCAAGGAGTTTGAAGATTTCTACAAGGAAAAAGGTGTTACAAGACACTTCACTACTCCATACACTCCTTAACAAAATGGTGTTGCAAAAATGATGAACAAAATCTTGTTAGAACGAGCTAGATACATGAGATTGAATGCAGACTTGAGTAAGGTATTATGGGAAAAAGCAGTGAATATGTCCAATTATATCATCAACAGATCACCACATATTGCATTAGATGGCAAGGGTCTAGAAAAAGTATGGACAAGTAAACCAATAGATTATTCTGGCTTAAGGATATTTAGTTGTCCATGTTATGTACACATTCAAGATTCACAATGATCTAAGTTGGCCTCCAAGTCAAAGGAGTGCATATGAGATCCAACTTCGTATAAGGTTACAATCAACATGGACGTGTTCAATGAGGAGCAGATGTTGAAGCCGGATTAGTTAAAGGGGGAGAAGTGTAAGAAAGAGATGATGGAAGGACAATAATGCGGGATGAACTAGGAGATACGATGATATCTTCAAAGAATCCAGTTGAGGTGGAGCATGTTGGACCATCTAATGATGAGGTAATCTCTAGTGATAATCAATCTGAGCATGATAATCAATTATTAGAAATACATCTTAGCCACAGACCAGGAGCGACAAATCATAAAGGCACCGGTAAGACTTGGGTTCTAGGATTTTATCGCCTATACATTGATGATTGGAGGTGACGGTCCAACTTCTTACAAGGAAGCAATAAATAGTAAGGAGGCAAGCAAATGACCGATAGTTATAAAAGAAGAACTTAAGTCTTTACACAAGTGAGACTTGGGTTTTCGTGGAGTTACCGAAAGGAAAAAAGGTTATTAAATGTAAATGGGTTTTTCAGCATAAAGAAGCTTTATCCGAAAAAGATGGAAGAAAGGTTTAAGGCCCGGTTAGTAGCAAAAGGATATGCTAAAAAAGGTGAGAACTACAATAAAATCTTCTCACTGGCAGTAAAGCACACATCTATTCAAGTTTTGTTAGCTATGGTAACAATGCATGATCTAGCGTTGGAGCAACTAGATGTGAAAACAACATTTCTTCATGGAGATTTAGAAGAATAAATTTACATACATCAGCTGAAGGATTCAAGGAACATGGGAGGAGAACATGATATGCAAGTTGAAGCAATCACCTTGTTAATGGTACAAGAGGTTTCATTCCTTTATGCTAACATTTGGCTAGTCTAGAAGCGAATATGATAGTTGTGTTCATTTTAAGGCGCTTGATAATTCTGTATATATTTATTTCTTGTTATATGTGGATGATATGTTTATTGTTACTAAGGATATGATTGAATTGAACAAGCTTATGTCTGAATTATGCAAGGAATTTGATATAGACTTGGGGGAAGCTAAAAATATTCTTGGCATGCAAATCAAAAGAGACAAGAAAGGCATAAAGTTGCGACTTTATCAAGGTACCTATGCGGAGAAAGTGTTGGAAAGGTTTGGGATGGATAAACCGAAACTAGTATCAACTCCTATATCATAACACTTCAAGTTATCTGCTTTATTATGTCCTACAACAAATAAGGATAGGGCAAACATGCCTCATACCATATGCACAGACTGTTGGAATGTCATGGTATGTACAAGACCAGATATTGCATAAGCAATTAGTATAGTAAGTAAGTATATGTCCAACCTAAGGAAGGAGCATTTAAATGTGTCCAAATAGGTTATGTGATACTTGAAGGGAACTACAAGGTATGAAATTTTATATTCTCATGGTGCTTGTAATTTAATTGGCTTTATGGATTAAAACTAAGTAGGAGACCTTGATCAAAAGAGGACTACCACTAGATATATGTTTAAATTAGGTGGAGGAGCTATTAGCTAGCGGTCTATGCTTCAACCAACTATTGCTTTGTCAACAACAAAAGCAGAATATATGACAACAGTTGAATGTACTAAGGAGGCCATATAGTTGAATGGTTTGATGGAGGAATATGACAAAGTGGAGTTGCATTGTGACAATCAAAGTGCAATGCATTAGGCAAAGAATCAAGTGTTTCATGATAGAACTAAGAATATTAATAAGCAATATCACAAACTTCGAGAGATCATCAATAGGGGTTGGTTCGTCTTGTGAAAATTCATAGAAGTGACAATGCAACGGATATGCTCACCAAGCTAGTTATTTCAAAGAAGTTTGAGTGTTCCTTAGACTTCACTGGTGTCACTCAATGTTGAGGCGACATTGCAACCCCGAGTGGGGTGGTAACCATGCTGGTTTGGTGCAGAGAATTGTGTTGGTTTGGTACAAAGCGTCTTCATGTTGGTTTGAGAATATGGAGCATATTTTCTCACCAAGGTAGAGATTTGAAAAGTACAAGACGCTAGATGCATGGAGGAAGACGAGGTGCAAGGAGGATTACAAAGAGAACATAGAAAGACGAAAAGGATAAAAAGAAAACGAGAAAGTTTTTTGAACTCATCCTTGTGTGCTTTCTTCACCTATAAATATTTTACTTTGTCTCGCTGTCTACACAACAAACACAATAACTTGTCATAAGGAAGAAAGTGTTGACTATTAGAGGCGACTATCACTTCTTGGATGAAAGGGGGAGAGATTGAAAAATTATAACTATTTTGATCTTTCTCATAGTGGAATTACTTCTCTTCGTGGATTGTAGAGTTTGTCATCCACGTTATTTTCTAGTATGCTCTCTCTTTTTTTCTCTATAGTGCTTTTGATAATTGTTTGATTATTGGATTCCTTCACATGCTTTTGATTATTGGATTCCTAGTGCTTTTGATTATTGTTTGATTATTGGAATCCATTACGTGCTTTTGATTATTGTTTGATTATTGGATTCCATTATGTTTGGTTTGTAATACTGCGTACTCTAACAAGTTTTAGGCACAACACAATCATCATAAATCTATTGCAAAAGGATATGCATCAAGATATTATTTCACTTGGAAAATTTCTAATTAGATAAGAACAAAAAAACAAAAGTTATCATTTCAGGAAAGATAAACTTCATTATCAAGGAGTCGTGGTATTTGACCCTGGTTATCTTCTTTATCATCAATATGTTTCCCAAATAGCATAACTCGTTCCCCTGACTGAACTGCTGAGGACTACATATATGAAACAAAAAGAAAGAAAAATGATTAATAAAGGGCAAGAAAAAGAAACTCTGGATGTTGAGAATCATCTCCTAGTACAAAGAATAAGTCAAATTACTAGAAGGCAAGTTTCTTACAGCATAAATGTCTGCTTAGTAACATTAAATCTTCTTTTTCACACATTAAAATATCTGGCATATCAATCGTAACTATATGACTTATAGTCTGCTATAAGTTACAAACTTATTTAAAGAGAAACAATTTATCCGAATAATCACTTACGACAAGTTCCTGGAGTAAAGTTCGAAGAGCATTCTCCAAAGACTGATTCTCGTCCTGTACGAGCACAATTTGCTTCTGCGCAAAGCAATAAATTTCCATACAAATCCAAATTTACACAATTATTCACGATTGGAGTTCGCTACTAATGAGAAACAAAAAAATTAAACGTAAGTAGAACACAGGAATCTGATTGCAAAACCAAAAGGCATGAAAAACCTGAGGTTTAATAGCTTCTTGCATCGTCCGCAATGCGAACTCAGACGGCGGCCCGTGCAGCTGCATAGCATTCTTGAAAATTCCCTGCAACACAAGAAGCGCTAAACCTCCACGAAAGATCAAGTAAACGCCGGGGCGGAGAGAAGGGGAATTACAATGACTCGGTCGCGATCGGCATGGCAGGAGACGTGAACAGGGGCTCGCTCTTTCTGGTGTTGGTGGAGCAAGATGCGAAGCCCTGGCGCCGCCGCCGTCTCCGACATTTTCGGCGTCGTCGCCGGCGGCTAATCGGAGAAAGGATCTTTTGCTGCGGCGGAGTGTTTGATTTGGGAGGGAAGGGGCCCATATGTGGAAATTAGCCCATTGGGCTTTTCTTAAGGAATTTATGGGCCTGGCTTGCTTAGTTTTTCATTTGCTAGATAAAGATTTTCATTAATTTTTTTCTTTAATGACAGTTTTTTTTCACTTTTTTATTTTTTTGTAGTTTGGTATTAAAATAAAAAAATACGATTGGTGCATTAAATGTTATGTGGTTTTTCGCTATGCCCCATTTGTTTTAGAGGCAATAGGCATATTTACCATAACTATTCTAACAAGAGGTTCCAATTCAAAATGTTCAGGGGAGAGCAAAAAAAAAAAAAAGATTTTATTCATTCACTGTAATTTATTCATGCATATAAGTGCTCTATCTTTTTTAATTAGACAAAATTGCCCTTCTTAACCAATGACTTTTTTAATATCATATTAATTTGAGAAGAGTATTAACATTGGCTGATAATATTTTTTTTCTTTCTTCAAATGTGTGCGAGTTAATATTAGTTATGAGAATTATGACGGTATCTCGTTCACAAGAATGCCAGTTGATTTGAATTTCCAGTTGATGTTATGAGCCGAGATCTAAAATTGATAGGCCGAATTGGTTGTGATATTGTCAATTCACTTGCCCATTTTGAATTGAATCATTTCTTTCACATCTGCGGTAAATTCCTTTCCTAAACATGATCAAAATAGGTTTGGATTAGAGTTGACTTAATCCGATCTTGACCCGGTTCATAAATCAGTGATTAAACCAAATAAACAAATAAATATATGCATATGTACGAAATCTACTTGTCATATTCATTTTTTTATCTAATTACAAACTCACCTAGGTCTGGAGGGGATGACTATTTGCTTGTTAAAATTGCATTCCGATACATTTAGTAAATTGATCTAATCAGAATCCACTACAGCGCATTTCCACCTGAGTTTTTTCCACACAAACGCTATCTTATTAAGAATGTATTACCGGTCATGCATTTGCAGCAGTTGTCATCATGGGCACATCAATTCAAACGCAAATCTAACGTTGGAACACAGACCGAACACGAGATCCTTAGGAAAACCTTACAAGGGTTGAAAACTACACATACACAATCTTCCCATAGCTTTCTCAGAAGCTAAAAGAACCAGGTAATGCTGGCTTTAGTGGACGCTTCCTATGCTCTTCACACATGGCATGCGATCATGCAGTCGAGAAACATCCGATGGTCGAAGTGGCTTCAACAAGAATTCCACCGCTCCTTCCTCTAAGCACCTGTTACAACAATTATAATGTTATAGCTAGCTATAATCATAGTACGTGGATTTTTGTTATAGCATTTTAAATTTGTACCTGCGGATTCGAGTGGGGACATTTTCAGAAGACATAACCACGCAGGAATTTCCTTGAGTGTTGAGGATTCCTGTTACGCTGAAGAAATGGCAGTAATTTTATGTATATTTTTTACAAGACAAGAACAAAACGTCCGTATAAGGAGTTTTGAAAGAAAGGAATATTCATCCAAAGATACAAGTTCAAATAATTACCTTCACTTTCTTGAGAAGATCGAACCGTGTCATCTCCGGCATACAATAGTCCGTGATAATCATGTTGACCTTTGTATTCTGCATACAAAACATAATTGTTTAAGCTTTTTGCATTTAATGGTACTAGCTAGCTAGATCATCATTTGAAAATGCTAGTGAAGAGAAGCATTCAGATACCTCGTTGGAGGTTTCTATTCCCAAACCCAGCATCACCAGAGCCATATTGCCACTCTCCACCGTCGTCGCTGAAAGCAGGACATCATATTATATCAGAGACAACATCGTATCTTCGTCGGACATTGCAAAACACATGTAACTACGTACCTCTATAAACAGAGCTGTTGAGCAGCCTCGTTATCAGCTTCCTATAAAGCAAGCTGTCATCCACAGCCAAAGCATGAAGCTAGGAATTATCATCATCTTCTGCTACCGAGCTCGACATCTACACCCAACGTACTGCGTGCCAAGAGTAGAGAGAGACGGAGACAGAAGAAACATCAGAAATGGCTATGCTATTCACATATGCGCATCCATTTAAAAACAGAGAGGAAGGGGTTCACAGATGACCTCATGGCACAAGAACCAAAAAAGAGAACGAGTGAAGGAAGATATCGAATCAGGGGCCAATACCTAAGAATCACTATTGTTGTATGGGATAAAAAAAGTTGGTTTGGGAGGGGAAGGTGGGGAGGGGGGGGGGGGGAGAGTTCTCTCCTTATATATAAGGCTCCTCCCCTTCTTTAGTTTTTATCTCAAATGATAATTTCGAGTTACCTACTTCTCTTTTTATCGGTAATAATTATTTTTTTTACCATCGGTAATTTTTTTTCTCTTTGTAATATTTTTTTATTAGTAAAATATTATTTTTGTAGTGTCCGAGAACGTAGGCAATGATCGAACTTCGTTAAATTTTTGGTATTTGGTCTTGTTCTTTTCTTGTCTATTTAGTATCTATTGTCGGGTATAGTTGGTGTTAATTATTATGTTATTTATATTACTTATTTTGATAAAATTATATCTAGGAATTGGTTTTCAAGTGGATTATCGTGTCCCACCAACTTTCCTAGAAATTTTTTATCATCTAGATAATAGTTTTCATAGTAAATCAATTATTTTTGGTGAAAATTACCCGTTTTTCACAACACATATCTTCGTCGGATATCCGCCTCCCAAGCCGCTGTGTGGGAACAGATTGAAGTGATGTAATGGGAATACGTGATATATGGAAAATATTTTCTTTTACGATGAAACAAGAGATACCAAAAAATAAAGGTGGGCGAATTTTTTTTCCAATTTAGAAAAAATAAACCAACCTATTCGATTAACATCGATTAAAAAAATCTTTTATAATTAAATATTAAATAAAATTTGAAAAAATTCTCTTAATATAAATCACATCAATAATAAGATGATATAATTCTTGAGAAATATAAAATATAAAAAATTGAAAAAATAATATATACTTTAAAAGAAAAATAGATTAATCTATTACGACCCACGTCAATTTGAAGTGATGAAAAACTTTTCCTAACTCTTTCCAATATATGTGAAAAATTCTACTCAACACATGTAGAAAATTCTGTCTAAATGTGAAAAAACTCTACTCTAATAAAAGTAAAAAATTCTATCCAAATGAATAACATTACTTCAAATTACAAACTATAGACAAAAGATAAAGAAAGAAAATAAATTAACCACCATTGATCTGGTCGAATAACCTAAAGTCATGTCTTCTCCTCACAATAAATAATTTCTCTTTATCCTACGTGCACTATCAATAGTGACTTTGTTTAGATCTACAACTTGTCTCTCTTAAAAGAGAACACTTTATGTAACTTCCCTAAAATACACCTAATATATATGTCCAATTATATATTTATAAACTAGAGATATAGAATGCATTTTAAAAATGAAAACCAACTTTAAACACTACTTCTTGAATATTAGAATCCTCATTAACGAGTCTCTTCTCGTATTTTACAAATTCTCATTAAATTTTTTGTACCTCTTAAATTATCTTATGTTTTCGTGACTTCCCATGTGATTAAATATTTTCTCATAAATGAGAATATCTCTAATAATTCTCATCTTCCCTATCATGAAAAATACCTTAGAAAAAATTTATACTTTTCAATGTTGTCGAACACCCGTCAAATTTAATGTACCGTTGACGTCGACTACCATCACATAAATGGGAAATATCTCAACAATTTCCCGGCATCACCCAACATATCTAATTGCATAGGCAAAGACACAGGAGGACATTTGAATACAAGTGATGGAAGGGATAGAGGTGGAGATTGATTTTGGTTAGAGAAATAGATCTTCCGAGATTCCTATGATCAAAGCTTTGGAATATGGTTTGAAAGAGGAATGGTATCAAATTTTTTACTTGGTTTGGCCTCTATGAAATCTTTCTCTTTCTCAATTGCTCACCAGACTTTCTGCAATCAGATTACCAAACAATGATATGTGGGGATCGCTTGGGATATGTAGGGTCACCACTTTCTTGATTTGATTTCGTAATCTGCTACATGGGCTCCTTCCTTCTAACTTGCTGAGACTGTAACTCTGTTACCGCTAATATTCAAATCAGAAAGAGGGATGTAAGTGACCGGGCTCACCTGAGGTTGATCTACAGATAAGATGTTTGGGTGGTTTGGAGATGCTGCGAGGATCTCTGATTATAGAAAAGTCTGATTGCACGTGCTGGGTGACTGAGCGCCATCTAAAGAACGATTTTGTGTAGGTTCATATTCCTTCGCCATGATTTTTGGTGAACTAATGCTAAGAAGGAAATGGAGTCATGGCTAGGCCCAGTTTTGTCATCTGGACGTTGATAATCAATTGAAAGGAGTGGGGTTTGAGAATTACAGATCTTCTCCCAGCTTGGTTACAAATTACTACTGACGGTTCAAGGTACTTAGCATATACATGTTTGCTCGCAATTCCTTGGTCATGTAGGTTTTCATAATTGCCACGGACAAAATGCAGAATTTTCTATCTCAACCGGCAAGTACTACAACGTTGTTAGCATATATTATAGTATAAATATCAACTTTGATATGTATGAATATATGATATAGATGCTCAATTTTATTGTTCATTTAAATTTATGTTTTCAATTTGTATAAAAACTACAAGGTTGTTTGTTTGTGCTTTTCTTTTGGATTACCAAAACTAACATCACCAAAATACATTTTCAGCTTTTCACAATCTAGCCTAGTCGGCTAGAGAATGAGCATAGACATTACGAAACCTAAATGGTTTGCTTCTGTTTGGACTTTGGTGTACGTCTGGTTCTTGTAAAAGATAGCTGCGACAACCCAACAAGTCATCAATTGAGTCAATCTAGTTGTAGCGGGGTACGATTAACGCAAATCCCATGTTGTGGTAAACGGGTAATTTTCACCAAAGATAATTAGCTCACTGTGAGAACTATTACCTATGTGACAAGCGTGAAAACTATTGTACTAAATAATTACCCCAAGATAAAATTACCAGGAAAGTTGGTGGGACACGATAATCCGCTTAAAAACCAACTCCTAGACAGAATTTTATCAAGACAAGTAATATAAATAGCACAATAATTAACACCAACTATACCCGACAATAGCTATTAAATAGACAAGAAAAGAACAAGAACAAACACCAAAATTTAACGAGGTTCGGCAATTGCCTACGTCCTCGGACACTACGAAAATAATATTTCACTAAAGAGAAATATTACAAAGAAAGAGAATTACCAATGGTAGAAAAGACAATTACTACCAGTAGAAAGGGAAGTAGGTAATTCAGGATTACCGTTGGGATTAATTATTGTGCTATTTATATTACTTGTCTTGACAAAATTCTGTCTAGGAGTTAGTTTTTAAGCGGATTATCGTGTCCCACCAACTTTCCTGGGAATTTTATCTTGGGGTAATTATTTAGTACAATAGTTTTCACGCTTGTCATCTAGGTAATAGTTCTCACAGTGAACTAGTTATCTTTGGTAAAAATTACCCGTTTACCACAACAATTGGTATCAGGGCCATTGGTTAATTCTAGTATGCTCTGTGGTTGCGGTTTATACTGATCTTCCACATCAGAAAAAATTTTCCTCGAGCTCTTGGTTAATTTTAGTATGTTCTGTGGTTGCGGCTTGTGCTGATCTTCCATATCAGAAAAAATTTTCCTTGAGCCAGTTGGCTTTCCGCATTAAGAGCTATTAAATAGACATTGTAGCAGAAATGACAGAAGCATCCACATCGAAG
>JAVDBV010060267.1:0-11413 GCA_032619315.1 Piper longum
TCCGGACATGCGCTGTACTAAATAGTACCTGTAAACCTCCACGTTCTCCGGGTGTGAGGAACTCAAACGTGGAGTTAGCAGGATCCCTCGGGATGAAGTGGGTCCTCCCCAACATCAACCCGAAGATGAACACATGCCTTATCTAAAGCCATGGCCGTTTCCATCTTTCCATCTCTCACTGAAAACATGAAAACTATACATATATACAGGCTTGAGTAGGGAATTTAATATAATAGGCCCGAAGGCAACTTGCGGTGGATTTTGTTTTCGAAAACATACTCGAGGGATATCATCCTCGAGGGTTATTAATCTTAGAAAACTGTTCGGCTAAATGGCCCGAGTTAATGCCCACGCGCTTAGGCTCCAAGCTCCTACTCCATACCTATACATAAGTTAATGCCCACTCATGATGCTTTCACACATCTTATAACATAAACATATCAATCGTACTCACCTCAATCCCAATCTATATAAGATTTCCTACGCTACGTTGCATTATATTACGATGCTTACTTAGTTTACCTAATTAGTTCCTTAGCATTTGTTTTAATACAATTCAATCAAGAAATTCATGTTTTTATTTACAATAAAGTAGCTAACACATCAATTCATAAATACTAGCATGTTGGCCTATTAATTATCACCTGTAAGAAACTAAATTGGAGTTAATTATACCTCTTGTTGTTTGCAATTGGCAGCAGTTAGGGTTTCATCACACAGCTCAAGACTTGAATCAGCACCCGGTAGCATCCGATGTTCTATCGGGTTCGACTAGATGAATTCGGTGAAAGATTCGACGAATTTCAGCGAATCTGATTTTTCAGCAGTTTTCAACAATTTTCCAGTAGTTTCCGGTGCCTCTCCATCGATTTTTTGATGACTTTTTCGACGAGCAATCGGGCTATGGGTCGGCACTGGCTCGGCCCAATGGTGATGATGGTGGTGAGGATGGTAATAGCGACCGGCCTCAGCGGTAGCTCTAAGTATGGGGGAAATGGTTGGGGGTCAAAGGGGGTGGTGTCGATGGCACGATGGTGGTGGAGCGGCGCTGACAATGGAAAAATGGCGGCAGGTTGGGCGGCGCTAGGGCATGGCTCACGTGCATCGTGCAGACCGAGCGACGGCCGGGGGTGCTCGGGGCGGTAGGACGACACCACAACTGGGCTCGACGGTGTCGATTGGCGGTGGTATTGTGGTTGGAGGGGGCGTCAATGGCAATGACAGAGGCAGCGTCAGGTTTAAGGGGAGAAAAGGTCGATTCAATTTGACTCAACTCTGACTTAAGTTAAAAATAATAACTAACTCGTAATGAATCCGAAAAAAAATCTAGAAAAAATAAAAAATCTCATTAAATATAATACAGACTATAACATCACAATGACATATTCTATAACAAATAACTCACCTAAACTTCTCCGTAATACATCCTAATACATTATTCGGTTTAAAAATTATTCTAAGGTCTAATAATAAAATAAAATAAAAATCTAGGCGTATTCTCATCTATTCTGATAATTAATTCTGATTTTATGTTATTGACATTATCATCATATATTTGGATACACACGACCCTCATAATTCCTAATACACAATCGACATTTACTTAATACGCATGTCATAAAATTGACTCGACTAAAAGTAGTGATCGAACTGACTGGCTCTCGCTGTACACGTACTCCAAATTCAAAGTAATGATTTAACTAGTATATACTTAATATTTTGGAAAAAAAAATAAAAGGTAGGGTGTAAATCTTTGTAGGCTAAATTATAGCAGACAGAGAGAAAAATTTTGAACATTTAACGAATATTTTTTGTCATCTTAACGTCTAATTACCTTAAACAGTTGACTATCATTAAAATTGAAAAAAATTGTGACATGCCTGATATAATATTAATTAAAAATACATTTGAAATAAATCTTTGAAAAATGGTTATTAATGATATATTTACAAAAAAAAATTTTAACCCGATTCCCCTTACCCAAAGTGCAAGGTTATCCAAATACATCTGTGATCTTTGATAAGTCACCACTAAATCGTAAATACTCCTCCATACCACCCTTTACAGCTGATTTTTATTCTTCTTCAGATACATAAATGATGAAACTCGCGCTGAATTGAAGTGGACTTGTAATCCGGGAAATGCTAAACCGTGAAGGGAAGATAAGTCGCGCATGGGCCTTCGAGAACGTTCCACGGTACCCCGTTCGTAAATATTACGCGACCCATCACGACACATCTCACGTCGACAGTCCCCCCTCAAGTCGTTTGCATAAATACCCGCGGCCCCCGTCAACGAATGCCTAATTTCACTTAGCTTGCGTATCTTCGAACTTTGGTAGCTGAAGAACTCGTTATCGTCAGCGCAATGACGGTGCAGCAAAGGTTGGTCCTTTCCTTCTCCAGATTACCAATTTGATGTTACTGATTGGATTTGGCAATGTGTTTTTTCTGTGTAGATTTTATTTTTTTTTTAAATTTTTGCGGGGGAAGGTGCTTGATTTTTGCTTCACGATCAATTGTTTAGATGGGTAGGGCTTATGTCCTTGAGTTGATGTTTTGTTGTGTGGTTGGGATTTTGATTTTGGTTGTGGTTTGTTTTTGGGAGGTTTCTTGCTTTTGATTATGTCGGCGGGGTTTTGGATTGATTTTGGAAGTTAGGGTTTAAGTGGTTATCCTTAATCGGGGCGATGGGGTGTTTCCCGGTACGGATATGCTTGTTCTTGATTGTGATTTGATGATCCATTGGGCGAATTGGGGTTTGGATATTCTTTTGAAGATTTTAATTTTAGATCGATTTAGGGAATTGGGGTTGACAAGGTTAGAGTTCTGGGATTGAGAATTCTTGTTTCTGCCACAAATACGGTATTTCTTTTATAATGTATTCGTTCTTGATCAGATTGGGATTTGATTATCTTATTGGTTCCTATTCTTTATTTTTTGGGTTGGAAAAAGCCAATTTGAGATTAGGTTCCGATGCATTGACTTGTAGTTATCTTCTGGAGGTTTTTGTTTATTTTTTCTCTGTTGATATGGAATGAAATTTGTTATTTAATTCAAATGGATTATCAAAGAGAGGAGGTTTAGATTAGAGGATTTGTAATTGGGAAATTTGCACGCAAACTGCGGCCAGCTGTGCATTATTTGGAACTTGTTTGTGCCAGTTTAACATGTTTCAATAGGCTAGTAGATTCTGCTTCCCGGCGTGGGTACTAGATCTAATTCAGGTCTTTTATTACAGACTTCTGTTATCAGGATGTTTTTATCTATGTATAATTTTTAAAAAATAATCTTTGCTTTAAATGATGTTTCTTGTTGTGCACTGTTCTATAATTTGTTTCTTATTCATTTTGAACAAGTTTTTCATTTTTTGAGTGTAGGACTCGGAAACCAAGGAGGAGAATTGGAAGTAATGAAATACCAGAAACTTTAGATAAATGGAGGGAACATAATAATCAGATGTGTTCAACCTCGGATGGGCTGCACCAAGTCCAGAAAATTGCCGCGAAGGGATCAAAGAAAGGGTGTATGAAAGGGAAAGGTGGCCCTGAGAACTCAAAATGCATATACAGAGGTGTCAGGCAGAGGACCTGGGGCAAATGGGTTGCTGAGATTCGTGAACCTAACCGAGGTAGTCGCCTTTGGTTAGGTACCTTTCCCACTGCTGTGGAAGCTGCCCGGGCATATGATGATGCTGCTAGAGCCATGTACGGTTATGGGGCAAGGCTCAATCTGCCAGACCAGAAAACGGTTGTCGCACCATCCTCATCTACTACTGCCTCGACAACAACATTTCATTGTTCTGAACCATTGCAGGAAGAGAGGTTGGGAGATGCAAGGACAAGTTGTGAAGATGAACTGGACTCGGGCCTAAACATGGTGCATCCCACTTGCAAGGAGCAGAATATTGTAGATGACAATTTCATTACTTTGTTGCCTGGGACCCTAAAGGAAAACGAAAACGAGAATCAGTACCGGTATCAAGAGGTGGGGGGTGATGATATGTTACTTGTTCAAGAGCTCTTGCAGATGATTGATGCTGATGAGGAGTTAAATTCTCTGTTGGATTGCGTTGAAGGTCCTGATAAACTTGACAGATCAAAATATTGTGAACAGTCATTAAATCCTCTGATCGAACAGCCCTTAAATCCCGTGTACGGTCAACCTTTAAATCCCTTATTTCAGCCCCAGAGCTCAGTGGACAAGTGCTTTGGTGGTTTGCCGCATATGGAGGAGGGCTTGGCCATATCAGACTTAAATGAGTTCGATTTCACGTTGCCTCTGCCACAGCAAAGTGAATATGATCTCTATTCGTGGGCTGATGCTGAGCAAGGACTGCTGGAGCTTGATGGAGTGTTTGAAGCATAGTGATATATATATGATCTTCTCCCAGATCTCAGAAGGCAGCTAAGAGCTGCCCTGGATCAGCTTATTCCTGATTCACATTACAAGGACATTTCCTTGATTCTTCTTGTACTTGTATGTGCTTGTACAATTTTTGTCTGCCACGCTTTGTATAATTCTTATTTGATGAGTGAATACCTTGTTAGGGTGGACAAGTTTTTATTAGTATGCCGCACCCTTCATATCAATGTATAAAATCTGAATAAGATTTAAATGTTTTCTTTTATTATTTTTTTATTTGTTATGTGCGTGTGTGTTCGATGACAGTTTTTATTTTCATTTGAAGGATTTGATCTTCTCTCCGAAAGCCATGCAAGGGCTTCTCCAGATCAGCTTGTACCCGAATCCTGATCACCTTGCCGGGGTATTTCCTTTATTCTTGTACTCGTACTGTGCTTGTGTAACTCTTGTGTGTAACTCTTGTTTACAGGCTGACTTAAGAGTTTAATGTTCATTTATTTATTGTCCAGTCCAAAGCGACATGTTTTAATCATTTCTTTTCGGTCTCTAATCATTCACTTTGAGCAGATGATACTCGACATATTCTGCTTGTTGCATTTTGTTCTTGTATTATGTATTAGAAAATAAAATAGAAGTTTGAAGCTCTGCTTGATGGATTTATATCTTGGCTTAAATATGGTTGAAAAGTGGCCATATGTTTGACAAAAAAAGGAAAAGGAAAAGGTTGTGGTGTTCGTGAGATCTGAGAACTTAAGTGACGGGTGCTACTTACACACCATTCTCATCTTATCGGACGTCTCCGAGCTGTGGTAGAAGGGCCCTTTTAGATTCCCAGAGGTTGAGTCGACAAACCCACGGAGTCCAATTGGGCGAGCTCGTGGCATGTCCTATCACTCTCAATACCCTGATTTTGTGCGATAATTTCTACTGACCCTTTCCTTTTGTCAACCTGTCCAAGCTACGAAAATCAGGAGATAAGAGGTTCTTTTCGACTGTGGTCTGTTTGGTTTTATTTATTTTAACTGAGATAAAAATTTAAAAATATTTTGTTTTCTTAAAAATCGTAATGTTTAATATAGTTTGTATTAAATGCAATATTAAATTGATTAGTGTATAAAAACTAAATAAAATTACATCTAAGTGAAAGTACAAATAATTATAACTACCAAAGACACACACATGCACGGGTACATTTCAATTTTTTTAAAAATATACGTATTTGGAATATATAAAATTAAATTAAAAATATTAATATATTATGTTTAAATAAAATAATAAATATTTACTTACTTTTATAAAACAATATAATTGCATAAAAATATTGAAAATAATTTGAATTTTAATAAGTAAAAAAAAAATTAAATAGATTTTTTTATTTAATTTGGATAGAATTATTCTCTAATTTTTTATTACTAAAAAATAATAGTAATAAATAAATAAATAAATAACTGAATCTGTTAAAATCTAAATTACTTATGTATTATCAAATTACAAATTTTAATTTGAGTAGTATAATTATAAGTAAATTAAAATTTAACAATATTTTTAAATTTCTAATTCGAGGAAAATTATACTAAATATATTAAAATTTAACAATATTTTTAAATTTCTAATTCAAGGAAAATTATACTTCAACAGTATCCTAATAATAAATAATAATGATAATAATTTAAATTAAATAAGTATTAATGGGTGTTTAAAACTATTGAAAAAACCGAACCTTTAATACGAGGGTGTTAGATTACTTTAGGTGGTCTACTAATGTGCTCTTCTACTTAAAAAGAAAAAATTCTCATTTTTTTATTTTAATAAATAAGAAAAAATGGAAAAAAATTTCGCATGCATGGTAGTGCAAATGAAAGGGCTATTTTAAGGTAATTATAATTAACTTGAACAAAAAGAAAATTATAAAATAATATTTTTTAAAATATATTGTATATACACTAATTTTAGTAAAGTTGACTACTGAATATTACCATGTCTTTTACATTTAATTCATGCAAACCAAAGAAGGACTACCAAAAGTTGTTTGAGCTTTTTACCAAAAAGCGGCCTATTTTTTTTTATATTATCACTAGTAAACAATCAAAATAATTTATCAAAAAAGAGAATTTGTAAATAATAATAAAATTTTCATTTGGTTGGTTTTATAATAAAATAAAAATCAAAATAACATAACCTTTATATATATTGGTCCTGATTGCTTGAGCCGGGCGCAGAAAAATTTGATCTTGGTTATCTGATTACAAGGATGGTGTAACACCCTAATTCGACTCAAAAGGATGGGCCGAATTGTGATATTAAAATTTAGAAGCTACTCATTAGGCTATTAAGTACAAATTTTATGGAAGCGGATTTCAACTCTCCATGGAGGCTTAAGAAGGACACCAGGTTTGGTTTTCATAGAATGTGTGCAGAGTTTGTACTACGAAGGTGAATCTTAGAGTTAAAGGATTCCTATATGAACACCCATAGTTGTAAAAGTGGTAGAACCATCCCTACAACTATGACCGGTGACTTTAAAAATGTGATGATCACTCCTCACTGTAGAAGAAGAATACACCCGTTACAATTTTGAGGTTGCATGTTATTGTGTGTATCATATTCTTACTACTTAGTTTAAGTCATTGGCTTATATCTTCTTATTAGTTACATGAAGATGATATGAGTATTTAAACAAGGTTCATGGTTACAAGTTCCATATACCCTACACAAACAATAAGTAAAGCGCAAGAGAATTACATAGCATCATTGACTATCAGAGCATCAAACCCTAATACCCGAACTTCACATGGGTCTTCAAGTGGTGTGAACCGTAAGCTCCTCCACCCGCGTTACTCTAATACACAAACAGCTCCAGCCAAATACGTTTCGCGTACCTGACTTAGCTCCTCGTCATGTTCCAGGACTCTGGGGCTTATATACCTTGCAAACGTTGGTTAGTCTTGCCCCAAAGTATTATAACTCCACAGCAAAATGCAATAATATAAAGATAAAACATGTTGGTAGAAGCATCATAGCATACATTTGAATCAAGCAAGGTTCACATAATTAGGGCATATACCCATCATATAGTCATACACAAAATAATGCTTAAAGCAAACAACATAACATAGGGCCCCTGCCACCACTGCCACTGTGTCATTTGATCCATGCACCTAGGCTGGCCAATGCCAAGAAACCTCACCTACATATAGTAGAAAACAACATGAGTAATCAAATAAATTTGATTACCGGACCGAATAACTATTAGTAAATAGCAAGCTAGCAAATGAGTATTCCATTACCCACGAAAACTTATAAAACTTCAAGAATACTTCACACTGAGCGGTAAGTAAACATACTTACGCAATTGCCGGCTCACATGCACGACTCATAATCATATTCATACATACATACAGCGCTTACGCCCTCACACCTTCCATATCACCTACCACAGTACTCGAGTGGCAAAAGAACAGTTAAGTTAGCACCACAAATTCTAAAAATGTGCTACGTTACGCAATATCCTCATACACTACACTACCTTAGGGTTTGAAGGATTACTAGTACGGTCCATTCATGTCTCCATACCGCTCACTCTCTTATTCGTGAAATCTATAAATTTACGCGTACTTATATATTAGGCTTGGGAAGAGGCTTATATTATATATTTCTGGAGCTTCAGTTCGAAAACCAACAAGGGGTTTCATCCTTGTAGTTTTATTAAACATGTGTAGAAAACATGACTAAATGACCCAATATTGGAGGGATCCGATAAAACACCGCCGATGTCGTCCTATGTCTAAAATATGGTTAAACTCGACACATAATGAGTCAAGCCGAGATCAAGCAGAGGAGAGTCCTACAGACTTGTGTGAGTAGATCTCCATACTCTAGTTGGTGAGCTCACCCGTGATACCTAGCATGGAGATGGAACCAAATAAGAATCGGGTCACATTGGCAAGTAAAACAAGGCAAAGCCTCCGCACAAGCTCAACACTTAAACACTTAATTCTCTTAATTAGGTCATAATTAAAGTGTTAAACCTTATTAGGTAACTTACTTAAGGTTTTAGTTTCATGTTCACTTAGTGAGATTTAATCAATTCTGTGGTTTTTAATCGAATGGGCCTACCATATAAATTTTCGGATAGGCCAAAAAATGTCCAAATGGGCTGAAATTTATGAGTTATCCTTTACATTGTAAGGTTGATTAATAAATTCCACCATAGCTGGCCCATGGGCCAGTCAAGGGGAATGACGCCCATTAAATTCGACTCCATGGTGCTGGAACAGTGTTCCTGGGCTATGCATCAATTTTGTAAGTATTGGTTCATGGGCTAGACGACTCCAAATGGGCTAGATGACTCTAAATGGGCTTGGATCAGTGGTCCTAGTTAGCTAACATACTGATTTTGATCCTAGTAAGATTTAGTTCAATTTTACTTTGTATATGAGCCTAAGTATATTTTACAATTTGGATCAGAGGATGGGCTGTTTCTGGAGCTATCTGAACCTTAATGGATTTGAAATTCAGAAATAAAATTGGCAACCCACCCAAATGGCGTCAAAATTAATAATAGTGCTACTGAAACATAGGGTAAGGTCTGAACCAATTTTTACTAAAATCCAATGCCGTTAACTAATTTTAAGGTAATTTCAAACTGGAGTGAAAAACTAGGGTTTTCACTAAACATCTTTATACTATCTTGGTAACCACCTATTATACTTATCTAGATGATTTTTAAACGTTCCAAAAAATTACATATTTCAAGTAGGCAATTATTTTTGTGTCAAATAATTTTACAAGATTTTATTAGTTTAAAATTTATGGCTTAAAATATCACACAATCATAGATCATAATCATAACCATAAACACACAGGAAATACACATCGTACTTGTGGGTCATGTTCATGATTATTTAGTGGTTATATTAGGATTAAAATTTTAAGGTGAACTCATGAAATTAATATAAAAAATATGGCATGCTGTGCATCAACAGATCTTACAATGTCAGAGAGTAAAAATTGGAGAAACAAGCGCTTATATCACCATAATGGTCCAAGTTGCTACCTTTCCTCAACTTTTACCCTCATGTCATGGCAGGTAAAACACACAACACCAAAGTTGTATAGATATATTTTGTGACTGCAACAAAATAATAATTGTCTATATTGGACATCATAATGTCAAGATATGATTTTTATACTGAAATGGTGCATTTCAGTTACATACATACATTATAAAAATAATATCTATTTATTTACTTCGACAAATGCAATAAATTAGTACTCAAAATTCTCCTAACATTCATATATACACTATAAAAATATTATAAAAATGTAAACATGGAAAAATACAAGTAATACACACCAAACAACAAGCAATAGTGGCAGCACAAACCTTATGCCAATGAGTGAAGACCAAGGGGAGGTCTTTTGAGGCATCCAACCTCAAAGCCTATCACCCAAGGTTTCTAGGAATGTGGAAGTGGTTGCTTGGAGCTCTAAATAGGAAGGAGGCAAAGGAGAGTGGAAGAAATTGGTTGGAGGAGAAAAGAGAAATGGTGAAAAGGTGAGGGAAGGGGTGGATTTTATAGAAGAAGGGTGATGATGTCATAGGTATGGGCACCATCCCTAAAGAGGTATGGTTTGGCTTGGTGATGTCATAGAGGTATGGGTGTCATACCTCTAGAGGTATAGGTGTCATACCTATAGAGGTATGGGTGCCATTCCTATAGGGTATGGGTGTCATACCTAAGGGGTATGGGTGCCATACCTATATATGTATAGGTTGGGTTGGGTTATTTAAAAGTGGGTAGGGTTAGCCAAACGTGGAATGGGTTGGGTTATCTCAAAACCCAAAAACTTAGGGTTTTTACCCTAAAGCAATCGGGTCCACTTATGGAATTGCAATGCATGTCCCAAAAGGGGTTAGGACAGTCCAATAGGTTATCAAACACATGGTAAGCTCATAAAAGACATACGAAGGACACACTCTTAACATCTAATTATATACGATTAAATTGGACCAAACATTATAAAGTCGGGCGTGCCGCATTCAAATAGGCATACCAAACGCTGAAAGCGGCTAAGGCCGAGCAACTTTCAACATATCAAATATGAACCACGGCAAGAAGGGCCGGACCCTACTAACCCGATTCAGGAAACAACCGAATAGGCTATAAAAACCCTTGTGCGGGTTTTACAGATGGCTCAAATCTATTCTTTTCAAAAATAAAATAAAATCTAAACCCCACCTCCCCCAATAGCACTGGGGCTGACACGAGGCTGTGCCTGTAAAACCCCAACTTCGGGTAAGGTTTTACTTGCTTATAATTCATCCAGTTTAGACCAGTCTCAAGTCGGTTCTAATGAACTCGAGCTAGAATAATTTTAAGAATATGAGTATGAGGCCCAGATGGCCATATGAGCATGTTATGGAGGTTGAGAATGCCCGAATGCATATGATAGTTTCAGTTATAATACAGTAAAACACTATTTATCAGTGTATACACGAGATATACAAGTGATTTTTGTTTTTTATGGGTTAGCCAAGATTTTAGGCCTAGATTTAGGCTGTTGTAGCATAGGTATTTTGGATCACTGGACTGTGTGCCCCTAAGGGCCTAGCTTGATTTAGTTCAGGGTTCGAGGCCCATTTAACCTTCTTGCTTCAATTCTCACATATAGAGTCACTTTTAGAACTCGAGTCAGTTTTGACTTTGGACGGTCTCGATCCGAATTTCTTGTCCATATGTATATTTCATATACCCATATGACTCGAGTCAGTTTTAACTTTGGACGCTCTTGATTCGAGCTTTCTGTGTATATGTATATCACATACCTATAGGTGAGTCCTACTAGACCACGAGTTGTCGGACATTTAGATCGTGCCACGTGGCAAAATCTGAGTCGTCCATATCAGCCATGGCTTCACCATGTTATATTTTCTGAGAATTTTCACGATTTTAGAATTAACACCTTTTAGCTCCGCCGCCACTTCTATTGACTGTTGGCGAGTTTCTGTTTACCCCCCAGCCATCGTATTGGTACGACCGTGGCCA
>JAVDBV010060268.1:0-27201 GCA_032619315.1 Piper longum
TCGGGCACGAGATCGTTCGACAATAGTTGGAAAATTATTGCGAAATCAGCTTTCCGTGACTCTTTTCCGTTCTATTTTCTCCTTTTCTTTTGGCTGGATGGGTCTCTGCCTGCAATGACATACTCCGGCAAAGCTCTCTTTAGGTTTCGAGACCACTCCTCCTTCACGTTTCACCTCACGGCGGCACTGGGAACAGCCGTCACTGGTCGGAAAAAATGAGTGAAATCTGCTCTCCATTGCCCTATTTTCTTCTTCATCTCCGATCGGATGGGCCCTTTACTTGATTTTTTCTAGTTACTATGGTGACAATCTTCAGTAGAATTCAGTTTGGATTTTTAGAAATTATCAATGGCTGAAGTTTGTACACCACGGATGGGTCTGGGACTGCCGGAGGTGGTCGGAAAATAGTCACGGAGAGGAAATCATCTCTCTGCGACTATTTTCTGCTCTGTTTTCTGCGTTTTCTTCTAGTTGGATGGATCTCTACCTGGCTTTTCTCTGGGGACTACAATGGCGTATTCTGGCGAAGCTCATTTTGGGTTTCGAGACTACTCCTCCTTTTTCACATTTCACTTCATGGCGACACTGGGAACGACCGTCACTAGTCAGAAAAAACCAGCGAATCTACTCTCCATTGCTTTGTTTTCCGCCTTCTCCCTCCCTTCTCTGGTGGGGTGCTTCGTGGCGATTTCCCGGTGACGGTAGGCTTCAAACTTACATGTTCGAAGCGGAGTAGCAGTAGATGGCAGTATGGGATAGCAAGAGAGCGGCTTGATGAGGGTAGAAGGCTGCGAAGTTCCAATTCTCCTTGGCTCGAGTCCAAATAGAGTGGTGGCAGGGCGTCAGAAAATGACGATTAGGTGGTGGCTATGAGGCGGCAGCAATGAAACTCCGGCAAGTCTCCTCGACGATGTGTTTCCCTTCAGGGTTTTGGTCATGGTGGCGGTTCAAAACTTGGACATGCAAAACAATAAAACTCACTTGGAATCATTGTTTCTTCACCGGCTCGGGCAACATATCAGGCCATTGAGGATGACTCCAATAATAGTGGCTTCGAATAGTGACTAGGAAAGGTCTCTTTTTTTTAGCATCTTAGCAATTCGGTGGTGGGATTCATGACTTCAAACTTTGGCGATAAACAACAATGGTGATTAGATGATGTTGGGGGCACTTCAAGCTATGCGGGTAGGTTAGGGAATCGCGTGAGATAGATCTCTAGCGAAAGGCTCCTCACCTGCTCAAACATTTTTGATTCCTCATTTTAAGCCCCCAAAATTTTTACCAACCCTCTTATATTCTCCTTTTAATATCTTCTTTCCTTGGATCTTGGAACTACTATGGAATATTTTTTATGATTAACTTTTAAGGCATGGGCTCGACCAGGGTTAGATCATATTGACCAAACAATATATTATTTTAAAAAGAATTGACGGATTAAAATTTTCATATATTGTTGACATGTATTTCATCCTTACTAGCCGATCTGAATGAGATATTGTCCGGATGGACTTGTAGGGGCAATATATAATTACCAGGAAAGAGAGGGACTTGAAAACAAATATCCATATGCAAAGAGCACACGGAGTGCTCTCATTTCCCTCGAACCCCCTCTTCCCAGTCCATGTATTTACGATTCCTCATCCATTCATTTTTATTAGATTGATCCCCTTCATCTTAGATTTTTTTATTTTCGATCTGCTAGTTATCAGAATGAGTTTTTTTTTTTTCCGTTGTTATGATTAGTTTTTATTGGAATAGGGTTGCATTTGTGGTGGTGTGGTATGTGGTTGCTGGTAGATGAGAATGTTACGGTGGTGAAGTACATTTTTGTTCCAATTTTTAGTATGTTTGTGTGGTTAAATGGTAAAATCTTAATTGGATTTTGTGGAAAACAACAGAATTGGTTGTTGTGGTTGTTGTTGTTGCTGTTGAGGAGTTCTTGGTTGGATTCGGAGGCAACATACGTTTTGAGGAGTGAATGCTGTCACTTTTGCAATCTTATCTAGTTTGTTTGCGTAAATAATATATTTGTTGGTACGTCCCTGTACTTTCTCATCATGCTTGCGCTGCGTTTGTTTGTTGTAGAGGATGAGACTTACTCAAATATTAATCAGTGGTTTGTATGTTTTGAGCTTATTTGTAGATTATTATTTCAGAATGGGAGATAGCGAAACTGTAGCGGCTGATGCCACTGTTGGTGTTGATGCCGCGGCCATCACTGCCACTTATTTTGTGCTAGATGCATCTGGGGGAGGCATCTATTTCTGTTGACCATCAAGCCATTCATGGAGCGTCCAGTTCAGAGTCAATGTATGTCACCACTGAAAATGGAAACATTTATTCTGAGGCACAAATTAATAGCTCAGGTAATTCTGCTACAACAATTTTAACTTTATATGAGATATCATACAAACAATTCTTTATTTTTAATGTAATAATATTATAATTGGCCTGAGAAAACTGATTAAGTCCTATCATTAGAATTAAGTTTATATAAACTTTCTCCTTAATGTTCCCTGTGAGTTGTTCTTTCATTGAGACTGCAATTGGACATTTATTTCTTTACCAAAATATGCATTTAATATGATGCTTCTATAGATGTGTTGCTAGTCTGACACTATTGTGTTTGAAAATCATGTATGTTCTTTTGTTTAGTGACACGGACTAGGTAAAATATATGTGAAGCTTAAAATACTATACGAGTATTGCAGTCATCATCACTATCATTTTCTACTTATTGCAAAAAATTGGGTCTGGGACATGGATCCTATTATGCCACTCCACTCGATCTTAGACTATGTCAAAGCTAAAATCATAAATGTCCATGCCCTTTTCGACAACCTAAAGCCAAGTTTTTGTAGCCTTCTTCCTCTTCCCTTATCTTGTGCATTACAAAATTGCTAGCCAAATCTCTTCATAACCACACTTTAGGCTCTTTGTTCACATCTAAATCATCTCGAAGGACTCACAAAGTTTATATTCGGTGTTATTCCGAATTTCTTTTTGATAACAACGTGGGCATCCAATTAATTATAATCTAACTGGCATATATCTCAACATTCACATCTCTGTTTTCCCATCTTATTTTAATGCTATTTCTTCTTAGTGTTCACACATTCTACTTCATGCAATTTTGTTGACCTTATCACCATTCAATAAATTTACCCTTCAAACTCACAAAGGAAGCCGATCATAAAAATACACCAATGCTCACAAAATTCACCAATGCTTGAGCTCTAATGCTTGATTAATCATGGTCCACAATCTAATATGTTGCCAATGGGATTAAGGATGAGGGTTGGTGTCAAAAAAGGCGTAAACATTGCATTATTGTCTCTTAGATAAAATTATGTCGTACCAAGAGCCAATTTTAAACTTTTTCACAAGTCCATGTTTCTGGGTTATTATTATTATTATTATTATTATTTTATTTTTATTGTGCCTCAACCTAGTTGGCCAGATAATTTCTTTATTATTTCTTTAAAATCTTAAGTAGCTATCTCCACACAAGAAGATAGATTGTCGAGCATGGTGAGATAAAATGGTTCAAATTTCAATTGATGGACTGCCCTCGTTCAGGAGGTTGAAAGAGTTGCAAAGGTATAACAAGCTCTTAACTCTTCCATTTTTTTTTTTTTTTTTTGATAAAGTAAAATTTCATTTCAAGAACTCCCAAAGGGGGCAACGAAATTTAAAGGGGAAAAGAGCTCTAAAGAGTCCTTGCAAAGTTATTTCCAAAAGTCCAGAAAGAAATTGCAATGATTAATAATTCTCAGTTTGTAGTTTAGAACTTTCGAAAGAAGCCGTATTTGAGAAATAATGGATATAGCAACGAACCATAATGTATTTTGAGATTTTTAAATATTTTTTTATTTCGCTCGTACCAAATGTAAGTGATGTAAGGAGCAAAAATGGGTTTCAGAAGGAGAC
Organism: Piper longum; assembly: GCA_032619315.1. Classification (NCBI taxonomy): domain Eukaryota; kingdom Viridiplantae; phylum Streptophyta; class Magnoliopsida; order Piperales; family Piperaceae; genus Piper; species Piper longum. Next base: position 3,931 of record JAVDBV010060268.1, read on the forward strand.
TTGCATGTTTGTTTTGCAAACAAAAGGTAAGAAACCAATTTATCTTTTCATAGAAAGAGTTGACTTGGAGCATGTGATATTTTTGAAAGACCACATTCCAAACTTGTTTACTATAAGACCACTCAAAGAATAAATATTCTCTAGCTTCTAGGCAAACCTCACAAAGAGAACATCTGTTAGCGAGATGAAGTCCTTTCTTTTGAAAATTGTCTAGAGTTAAGATCTCATTTGACATGATCAACCAACTAATGAACGCATGTCAGTTTGTTAGGTATTTAGACCAAACAAGAGGGTATCATGACATTGTTAAGAAGGAAGTCTCAAAAAATTCCAACAGCTCTTGAAAGAAAATTTTTCTATAGAGAATAACCACCCTATGCTATCATCCGCATGAGATAAAAAAAGAGTATTTTCATTAAAAAAGTTTAGTGCTTCTTCTGTGCTCGTAGTGTCAAAAGTGAGGGCCCAAAAACCTTGAATAACGGATTGAGATATAGTGTAGGAGGTGTTTTCTCCAAGATTTGTATTTGTCTGATGATCGAGTTTTTGGATGATGGGGCAATGATTAAGCCAAGGGTCAAGCCAAGTGAACTTGTTTATGTCATTGCCAATTCTATAGAAACAAGTATGAGCTATTTTTATCTTAAGGAAATAATGCTATTCAAAACGTAAGATCCACAATTTGTGCGTATAGTCCATATAAATCTACCATATAAATAAATTCCATGAATCCACTTCACTCATAAATTATCTTTATTTGTTAACACTAGCCAAAACAATTTTGCTAGTCCAGCTTTGTTAACTTCAGAAATATTTTGGATACTAAGACCGGCTTCTGATAAGGGTTTACAAATCCACATCCGGCTAACATTGTGGAAATCCTTGGTATTAATATTCCTTCTCCACAAGAACGAAGAGAACAATTAATAATAAGCTTTTGAACACACCTTGGAAATGTGATAGTGGAGGTCCAATAGTGAGACATGTCATTGAGGATGGATTTTTAAAATTGGAGATGGCCGACATAAGATAGTAGATATGATTTGCATCCTTGGATTTTAATTTTGATCTTATCAATGAAAAGAATACACATGAAATAAGAAAGCTTCTTTAAACTAAGAGGCAGACCCAAATAATGAATAAGGAGTACTCTAATGTGATAGCCAAACAACCCATGAATGTCTTCTTTATGGACTTAAGCATGGGAGAAGAATATAACACTTTTCATAATATTTGCTTTTAACCTGAAAAGGTACCAAAGTCACGTAAGGAAGATTTTATATGTTGTGCCGAGAGAGGAGAGTTTTTGGAGAAAATTAAGAGATCATTGGCAAATATTAAGTGAGAGACATTTGGAGTATTCCTTGTCTTAGGAGGAATGATAAGGTCTTATGATATCTTAGATTTAAGTATAATTGAGAGTGCTTCCATACAAACAATGAAGAGGAGCGTTGAAAGAGGACAACCTTGTCGAAGACCACTTTTGCTTTTGAAAAATCGAAATTACATCTATTTATCATAACACTAAAGGATTGAGTGGTGACATATTAAAAAATCCAATCAATCCAAACATTGTTGAACCCCAAATTGCGAAGGACCAAAAAATAAGAAATCTCATCGAACTTTATTAAAGGTCTTTCTCAAATCAACCTTGATACAAAACCTTTTTGGCCTCCTTGAGTGATGGAAATTCCTCATTAGTTCATGGGTCAATAAAATATTTTAAATTATCAACCTATTTTTCAAGAATGTTAACTGGTTGAAGTTAATTAAAGAAGGCAAAATGAGAGTAAGCCGAGATGCCATAATTTTAGAAATGCTTTTATAGACGAAGTTGTATAGAGAAATTAGGCATGAAATGTTTAAAAGATCTGGCATTTGGAGTTTATGACTGAGGGAAAGGAAACATTGATTTAGTGCCTGGAATAGTTTATCTAGTTTAAAGAAGTACTTGATGATCAATATAAGGTCTTTACCAACAACATCCCAGAAGAAAACAAAAAATACTTTGATGATCAATATAAGGTCTTTATTATTTTGAGCACTAAAGATAATAGCTTTAATTTCATCGTTACTAACCCCATGAGTCAACATAGAAGCTTGTTTATAAGCCAACTTACATCGAAAAGGACTAGATGAAGGAAGATTAGAAGATGAAGGGGTAAATAAATCTTTGAAGAACTTCTCGGCTTCAATCCCAATGGTATGAGGATCGAAAAATTTATTCCTATGTGGATCTACAATTTTATGAATATGATTTCTTAGGATGTGAGAGGTAACCGTGGAATGGAAGAACCAAGAATTTTTGTCCACTTTTCTAAGCCAATTTACTCTAGATTTATGTTTGTAGAACATTTTTTCAATGTCTTCCTTTTGAAGCAAATCGAGACGGGCCAATTTTTCATTTTCAAGTAATGAAGTATTTGTAAGATCTACAGAGAGCATTTGCTGAGCATCTTTGGAGGAAAAAATTAAGTGTTGCCCTATCTGACATTAACTTTGCCAAAAACTTCGATATTCTAAGCTTTTAAAGCCACTTTTACACCTTGGAGCTTTTTAAAGAGAATAAATTAAGGATTTCTAATAATATGGGCAGACCATGTGTGTTGAACAATAATCTTGATTGAACCATCTTTAAACCACATAGTAAAGAAACGGAATGGTTTTGAACCAAAGGGCGGACAGTCCTCGAGTTTAAAGAGAGTTGGAGAATAATCGAAGGATCTTGGAAGTAGACAATTGATATACCCGTTGGAAAATTTCATCATTTAAAGATCATTGTATCGACTTCTGTCATGTTTCTTGTAAATAATAGTGTCATCAATATATGTTTTTTACTTCACGTAAAATTAGAATTGCAAGGAATATTAATGAGATCCTCTGAAAAGATGAAATTATTAAATTTCTTAAGATACCAATGGGGGACATCAACACCACCCAGACCTCATTATTATTTCTCATATAGTTGAAGTTACCCATGAGGATCCAAGGAAGCTTAATAGAGGGTTTGACACATTAAAGATTTTGTCATAACTCTTGTCTTGGTATGAGTTTGAAGCATAGGCCATGGTGAAGTAAAATTCAAAGTCATCCCAAAAGTTCAACACTCAACAGTGGATAAATTGATTACTCTCTTGTAGCTTGTAGACTTTAAAAATTGTAGCTTCTATAAAACTAGAATGCGACTGGAGGGGTTTGAAGAACAATTACGCTCAATTTGCCATCCTCTAATAAAATCTCTTTGGAGTTTACGAAATTTTTTGGCTTTAATTTTTGTCTCACTTAAACCAAAGAGGATCATATTTTCTTGAATTGATAGATTGGAGACATCAAACTTTTTTACTCAACGGGAGAGACCGCGAGCTTTCCAAGTTCCCAAACTAGTCATAAACAAGGGGGCTTGTCTTCAGCAACCACCTTATATTTTGAAACTCGAGTCAACTTTCTTGGATTTTTTGAGTAGACTTTCAACACTTGAACTTTTATAGTTTCAGGCTAATTTGCTATGTGCCACCACATTTCACCCATTTGACTTTTGTGATAAAAGAGAGGAGCCGCCGATTTTTTTTGGGGGGATACTTGGTTTAATAGAAATTTGAGCGTCATATTATAGATTTGAAGGGATAGTCTGAATTAGAGCCAGTGGGCGGTGAGCCTGAGCAGGAGCTAATGGAGGAACCTGTTTGTCTTTATTTTGCTCACCATTTGAAATGTAAGAGCCGGTAGACAGAGAAGTATGCAATGGAGGGAAATTATTTTGAGAAACATTTGAAGTCTAAAAAGCTTGTCATTTTTACTGTGCAGGGCAATACAAGTCCACATGATCAAAATAGTTATATTCGGAATAAATCTTAGGTTTCCATTCATAATCTACCTTTTAGTTGAAAAAGGAGCATTATCTCTCATCAACATAATGAATGTAGGAAATGTGAAAGTATAATCAATTTTCACATATGCTCGGGCGAAAGCAAGATATGTTCTATTCACAGTTGCTCTAGCGGCAATTAGCGGGGTCCTCAAAGTACTAGCCAACATTGATAGATTTTCATCTCTGAAATATTGGATTTGAAGCTTAGGAAATTTGATCCATATTGGAATTGACTTTAGTAACTCTCGAGTTGACTGAGTACCCGGATGCCATTTTTGAAGAATAAAGGGCCAGCCCCTATGATCCATGATGAGTGAAGAATGTTATCACAATTCTCCTCAGAAGAGAACTTGAATAAAAAAAAACCGTCAGCTAGAGATTTTATTTCAAAGGTTTCATAAAGCTTTTATAACTTTTTCAACATAGTTTGAAATCACAGAAAGTAAGGGCATTTGCTCATCACTTAGCCAACAAGAGTGTTTTTCTATTGCTCGTTGTCTGTCAAGTATGGTTTTGGGAATTACAGTGATTGTTTTCTCTCTCAAATCAGCATGAAAGTTTAAATAAGAGGAAGATGGGCACTAGTGGGAGAAAATATTTGCACACGCAGGGGCAGGGGGGAGGGGGGCTCTTCCACTTTCCCCCTGTTTAATGTGAAAATTTATTGATATCCACGTTTTAAATGCTGTGTTGTTTCTCCTTTATTTTCCTTACATAGCAAGCACAAGTTCTTTAATAAACCGCATCTTTGTGTTCCTTTTCGTTCTTTCTTTATTTCTTTCTTTGCACTTTGGTTTATAAAAAATATAGGTATTTTTCCTATGGATATTAGTTTGCAAAACATAATTTTTGGAGCAAACATATCTGAAGTAGCCAGGTTCCTTTTTGTTTAGATTACTAGTCGCCTAGATATAAATTTAGTAATATTTACTGATAGCATGCAGTCCTGCAGTTGTACTGCTGATTTATAAGGCTATTGGCAATGTTGTTTTGATAAATGGAAAACTGTCCACCGATTATTTCATGGCCTGCCTATTTTGTCACTGCTGAGCCTGTGATTTAGAAGCTTAATTTTTTGCATTTGAAAACTCTTAAAATAACAGATGGAATTTTGTTGTATTGTTATTCTCTTATCTGATTACATGTGTTGTTCCTTTCGTGTATGATCTGATATTAATCTTTCATATGTGTCTGCCAGCAAGATTTTTTTTTTCTCTTTCCTTTTTGTAAGGAGGTGGATGGGTTACTTAACGTTGGGATTTCTTAGTAGCTGTCTATGCAGTTTTAATTTAATAAGTGTGCACATGGGATTTATTCTCCACCTAGGACCGTCTATGCAGTTATAATTTTAAGAGCCCATGCGAGATCTGGTCCCCACTAAGAATGTCTCGTTATATGGGAACCATTTTGGATGAAAAGAGGACCATTTAAATAAGTTGGACTATGCATTTTCATCTCAATGCAATTTGTCACTCACTTCGCCTCTGCAGTTGGTTTTTTAGGGCCTAATTTGGTCCAAATTCTTATACTAAATAGATGCCATCTCCCATTGGTAGGAGTTCCACCTTATTGTAGTGTCTGCATAGGGCCATAGACGCTAGTGATACATTTTGCCCTCTAATTATTACCTCAGACATAAAGCTAACACTTATGAATTGGTATCTAATAAACAGTGGCTCAATTACTCTAGGGTTTGATCTCCTGAAAGTTTAGTGGACATGACTATTTCTATTCCTAACAATAATTGAATCTGTTGTTGTTTACTGTAGTAAAAACTTTCATTTGACCTACTAATTGAACTTTGCTAAAGATACACCGGGTATTCAAGTTAATATAATTTTCTTTGTACTTTTTTTTGTGTACGTGGGCCGGCATCTCCCTGGCCCCTGCACTTGCGGAAGCCTTTGTGCTCCGGGCTTAATGTATGTATTTGTTGATTAAATGGACTGTGGGTTCTTTCTTTGACGTCTGTGATACATTTTGCTGCCAATTTATGGTATATATATTTTTTCAGGGCAATATTGAAAAAATACAAAGAGTATATGATGCATTTCTGGAAGAATTTCCCTTATGTTATGGGTACTGGAAAAAATATGCAGACCGTGAAGCTCACTTTGGTGCAGTTGACAAAGTTGTGGAAGCTTATGAACGGCAGTCCTAGCTGTGACCTATTCTGTTGACATTTGGCTGCACTATTGTGGGTTCGCTTTAGGAGCATATGATGATCCTGACATTATTAGAAGGTAATGGGATTTTTTTTTCTTGTTGATACAGTTCTTTGTGAGGTGATTTTGCAAATTGATTGGTTTTTTTCTTGCTATGGTAACATTTTGTGATGTAAGCATCTTTTGCTTCTTTCTAACCCTTTTTTGGTATGCCTGCAACAGTGGCACCTCTGATTATGGCGGAAAACGATTGCTGAGAAAATGCAACTTAGAAATACTATATATCTTTGTGCTGAAGCCTTTGATTTTGCTCCAATTAGGTTTCGGGTTTTTTTTTGTTCTTTTCTTTTAGGATATCCTTTCTAGTAGTTGTCTTGTAATTTTGCATGTGTTACCTCTATCCTATATCTTTGAATATTCTTGAGGCCAGTGCAACTATGTTCAATATGCCGCTGGTAAGGTTCCTCTCATTCAGTTAAAGGCTAAGATTGCCTCTATGCTCTGCTCCCTTACCTCTCGAACATAACAGTATGATTTTGTTCATGGAAGGTAACACGTGTATTGGCTTAACTTTGCAAGTGCTCATTTGCTGTTCAATTTGTTCAGGTCAATTGTCGACTTTATGGTTGGTTTCAGGAACATGAATATATTGTGCGTTTTTTGTGTTGGATCCAATTATTTGTCTATCTTGCTCTTCAGATTCTTTGAGCGAGGATTAGCCTATGTTGGAACGAATTACTTATCCGCTCCTCTCTGGGACAAATACATTGAGTATGAATACTCCCATCAGCAGTGGAGTCAACTCGCTTTGATTTACACTAGGATACTGGAGAATCCTATTCAGCAGTTGGATCACTATTATAACAGGTCCGAAGAAGCTTTAGTTTTTGCTTCTGTCAACTTTGGTTCTTTATTACTTCTATTCTTCAATTGTTTGATTCATTTTGACTATTCTTTCTTTTTATAAGAGCTTTAAAGAGCTGGCAGCGCATATGCCCCTCTCAGAAATTCTCAGTGTTGAAGATGCTGCTGCAATGGAGAGTACTATAAGTGAGGATACAAATGTTAGAGAAGGTAGCAATGAGGAAAATCATAACGCTGATGACCCCCTAAACCTTTAAGCTCAGGTTTGACAGAAGTGGAGAAGTTGGAGAGATATTTATCAGTTCGAGAAGAAATATACAAAAAGGCTAAAGAGTTTGATTCTAAAATTATTGACTTTGAAACTGCTATTCGAAGGCCATATTTTCATGTAAGGCCCCTTGATGAAGCCCAACTTGAGAATTGGCATAATTATCTTGACTTTATTGAGACAGTAGAGGATTTCAATAAGGTATGCTTGGTTTCTTCTTGTCTTATGCTTATTAAATTGTTCCATGGATAGTTATCTGGTATCTTCCACGCCTTTCACCTTGAAAATCAGTATTTTGCTTGTTATGCATGCTAGTTATTCATGTGTTTTACACCGTATTATGTGTTATTATGGAAGTAAATGTGGAGTTGTTTTATCAATGGTTCCCTTCCTCATGTGTGAAAAGTCCTCTTTTACTTTTACTTATGATGAGTTTTAAATTCACTTCTTATCGGAGATATTAGTCTCATTTTACACATGCAGTGCACTTTTTTGTAGGTTGTCAAGTTGTATGAAAGATGCCTGATTTCATGTGCCAATTATTCAGAGTACTGGATAAGGTATGCACTTTTCATGGAGGTCAGTTGATGTATAGATCTTGCAACAAATGCTCTTGTGCGAGCCACTCAAGGTTTTGTGAAGGTGCTTTGTTTTCTGGCTTATCCTTTTCCGGAATGATGCTGCTGCTGTTAAGGTTTAAGCTGGTGTGTGCTAAGTTGTAATATAGTGTGACAGTCCACTTATGTTATCTCTCCACCTCTGGTTATATTCTTAAACTCAATCCAAAATAAGTAATTGCAGAATTGTCCAGCTCTTGGCTTAATTTTCTTAGGGCTCCTGTGTACCTACCTGGGTGTAATTATTTCTTGTACTAAAGCTACCATCCTGCCCTCCTTTTTTGTCTGATTTTATTCCTCATAATACTTACCTTTCCAAAATGCAAATCCAATGAAAAGCTTGCCTTGGTGGTCGTGAGGTGAGATGACGTAACCAATGAGTGAGGATAAGTGTAAATCTGGCTGACAAAAAATGATTAGACAAGAAGGCTGTAATGCAGTGGTCATCTTGTTGGTTTTATGAAATTGATAAAGCCTTTGTAGAGATACATTGTTTGGCTCCGTGTAAAATTTCAACCTATCCTTTTCTCATCCTTGGCCAAGCTTCCTTATTATTATCTGTGCCCATTACTTACTCTCTTGTGGCTAAGAATGTTAAATATTACATATTTATGGTTCTGCGGGTGGGAGACATTACTCCGACCGGGTTGAAGCACACTAAATTTATACAATGAGTTTGGTTGGGTTGTATTCCATTAGTTGCAAACTACGATTCTCTATGTTAGTATTCTTAATCTTACCAGAATTGTATATTGGCAGAGGCAACCAGAGATTCACCTTTTTGCTGCTAGATTCAAGGAACAAATGGGAGATATTTCTGGGGCTCGTGCTGAATACCATCCTATATACAAAGAACTTTCACTGAATTTGCTGGAATCCATTATAAAGCATGCAAATATGGAGTATCGTCTGGTAAACTTGTTTATTTTCTATGGCCAATAATCATTTCATCTTACTTGTCAAACTGCCTGGTTAATTTGGTGATTTGACCGAAAAAACTTTGGGTTCTTCACCCGTGGACATATTTGACTTTATTGGATTCTTAAAGATTAATTTTGGTTGTTGAATACTTCTTTCTGATCTGAAATAATGCTCATATGGGACTGGGCACTGGATGTGCTAACAAGGCAAAAAGTAGACAGCCTTCAAAATGTAGACCTTACTTCAGCTTCACTTCGCTTGGGCAGACAGGTGTTTCTTTTATAAACATGCACGAAATATATAAAAAAAAATGTCGTAGGTTTCTTGCATGTTAGTATGACATGTGTAGACAAGTTTGTAGTAGTAATAGTCTAAAAATTTCAGAGAAGCTGGTTGAGGAGTGTGACTAGACAGGATTCGCTGATCTCAACTATCAGGCATTGAACTTCTCTTTTCTTGCAAGTGGCTCATTTTACGCATAAAATGGAGAAAACACTTCTTTTGAGGTCAAACATAGTACTGCTGGTCTAAAGTGGGGCTGCTCTTATAGACAGTGAATCATTTTAAATTTTGTTTCGTGTGGACATCATAACTTTTTGTGTGCATTTGTTACACGGTTCCATTATTGGAAGAGTTTTAATTTGATTATTCACAAAATTGGAGGTCTTGGCTCAATGATTTTAAGTTGTTTTGGCTCAATTTGGAGTTCCTGCAAATCGATGCCTTCTCATTTCTCCAGGGGAATGTTGAAACTGCTTACAACGTATTTGAGGAAGCTATAGCCACTGAACGACAAAAAGATCAATCCCAAATGCCACCTACTTATACCTCCAGTATTCAAGGCTTCTTCTCTTGGTAAGCAATTAATTGGTTAATAGATGTTGATGTGTTGTTAACATGTTTTAGTCGAAGGTAATTGATAGGTGTACCAAATTTCAGACCTAGGTTTCTTAAGATGATTGGATTGTGCATAAGTTGGTCTAGGTTTCTTCTGCCCGATTCCTAATAATTTTTTTTTGGGTCGATTCCTAATAATTGAGGCCAGGGATTATCTTGATTTTATCTAACTTTTACTTACAGCTAACTTTAGCTACTGAATGCATGAGCTTTATTCCATTGATAAGGATGTATGAGCTTGTGTACATATCAGTACTATTTAGTAAAGATTGTTCCCAAATTGCTATTGAATGTGTCGCATTTTGTGTTGTATTCTCATTGTCTGATGTTTATAGTAGGTTGCTGGAAATGTTGATAAAGTTAAAGAGATTTTAGATAGAGCTCTTGAGCATGTCTCTCTGTCGAAACATCTACTAGAGGTTTGTTAACTTATCAACTGTGATTGCAATAGTATTTGAATAGTACTCGCACATTTATTATATCCTTCTGCCTACTTTTGCTGGTATTTCCTCCTTTTTTTTTTTTTTTTTTTGCAGGCTGTGATTCACTTGGAGTCGATTCAGATGGGTCCAAAGCGAATAGATTATTTGGATCTGTTGGTGGAGAAGTTCGTAACGTTAAATTCTGATAGTGCTGATATGACTAGTAGTTTTGACAGAGAAGAGCTATCCTCAATCTTTTTGGAGGTTGGTCTAAAATCTTGTTGATGGTGGCCACTTTCTTTATTTTTTCTAAGTAAAATAAAGAGGCAAATCGAAAATAAAGCAATTATCTTCTTCAGAGAGGACAAGAGTTTTCTAGATTCGGTCTTTTTGCTCTGCTTTTTATGTTTTAGCATGCTTTTCATGGCTGAGGTTATCGGCGCTGGGTTTTTGAACTCAATTTGTCATTGCCAATTTGTTTCCTTTTCAAAAAAATTTCAAAATTTTAATGACGTTAATTTATTAAATTTAATTGCTTACAATTTGCTAAGTCTTTTTTTTTTAATTTGTAACCATGCAATGTAATAAGAGATCACTGAGGATGGTATTGATGACTGCTGAACCTCACAAGTAGTGACTTGTGAAACTTGCATTGACCTGCCATGTTATTTTACATAAAAAATACTTGCTGTGGCCTGTGGATGAATCAGATAAAAAATGCTACTATTGGTCTAATTAACTCTTTAATTAGATTAAACTAGTTGATCTAACTTAAGCGAAATTATCTAAAATCCCCTGACATCTCGTGACAAAAGACACTATTAATGGGCACACAAATCCATGAATGAAGTGTACAACTAACAGGATACTACGTAGGAAAACTAAATAATTCAAGAGATCTGAAACAAAACGGACAGTCTCTCGTACATATACAACCTTGAGGGTGTTATGTCTGATTGACTGATGGAGATGTACAATGCCAGATTTTTTTTTTCTTTTGACATATTTGTTATTAGACCTATGCTATTCAAAGTAAGTATAAAAAAAGTGGTTTTTTTTTGCAGTTTTTGGATCCTTTTGGTGATTCTCAAGCAATAAAAAAATCTGAAAATTGACACAAAGCATCTGAGAAGGCAAAATGTGGGAGGTCTTCTAGTGCTTCATTGTTGCAGTCTAATGTGGGAGCATATCCAAACTCTCAAAGCCAATGGTCTGGTGTGCAACCTCAAGCTTGGCCTCTCGCACCCCAAGCACAAGGACAACAGTGGAACGCAAGTTATCCTCAACAGGTTTATGTGTCAGAAGAAAATATATTCTATGTTGTCACTGGTGATAGAATGAAACGACAATAGATTTGTGAAAGTAGGTTGGCCTTAAGTATTATAATGCATACGTCTGAACTGTGGTTACCTAAAAAGAGACGACCAGTTCATTTGAACTGTTCTTATTGATGGTTGTGACGTAGCATATGTATATTTTATGTCTTTTTGGAAGTCAGATTCTAGTTTCCACTTTATTTTATAGTATTAATATGTACTTTTTTGTGTATTATATGAGCCCAATTGTTTTATTGGTCATCCTTTCAGGCTAGCTATCCTAGTTATCCCGGTTACCATGGCTATGCACATCCACAGGGGCTGTCGTCAGCCTCACAGGCTGCTAGTTATGGTGTATATCCCCCTTATCCAGTACAGGTACCTTTCGTGGCCAGCCATCAATTTGACCTCAATGCTGACTATTAATTGATGCTTGATTTTTCCAAATGTTTACCATTTACCATTTCAGGAACTTACGGTTAAAGGTTCTTGCTTTGTTTATGTTGTGTGGAAATCATTTTATCAGGCTAATTTCAGTTCTGTTGAGTTTGTGAAGACCATTGAACTTTTCATAATGTCTTCGAGTGTGGTGTATGCAATATAATACCTGTGCTCTTTTATTTAGTAAATGCAATTGAGAATTTTTTTCAGCATCCAGGCCACGATGCACCCAGCTATATGTCTATGTATGCATGTGGTCCATTTACTAATTTCTGTTAGTTTATTTCTGTTTTATATGATAAAACTGTAATGCAATCAATTTTGCAAGATTGCTATGTCCTGTTTTCTTTGTGGATGGCCAATTTTTTCTGTATAAGTGGTATAATCTTTTCTGTTGCATGATTTTTAATGTGTGTTCTGTCAATGGTTTATTTTATGACTTTCCTCGATTATTCTTAGGCACCCCCGCCGCAAACCTACGCCCAAAGTACTCTTACTATGGCAACTGATCAATGGCTAAGCAAATGCAATCTAAGTTTGTAAAACCGGTTACGTCAACTTTTTGATTTCCCCGTGTTTTCGACTTTTCTAACAGGGGCTTTTGTTAGATGATTGCACTATTAAAGATGGTTTCTTAGATTTGCATGTTTTGAGAAGCTTACAACCTTGCAGAGTTAAGAGTTGTGAGACCTTGCATAGTTCTGAGCTGCGACCCAACAATGCTACCCTGGTACAGTTTCATTTTTTGGGGTGCTATAAGTCACTGGTTTAAGACTTGCGCCTTCGTTTGTTGCTTAGCGTTGGATGGTGTAGTTGGACCGCCGACCCAGATATGAACTTGTTGGAAGGTTTTCAATTGGATCGGTTTGGAAGGTGGAACCACCTCAAAAAACTAATGAATAGTAATCTGTAACTGCTCACTGTGTTAGATTAGTCATCAGATGGAGAATGTTAAAATGTGTTATTAAAATTCTCTCGTCATTTTCTACATCACCGGGTTGTAAGAAAACGCATCTCCATGTCTGAAAATTTAGGCTTAAACGCCATTCATGTTATACAGGAAAATTTTACAAAATATTTGATCATGATTCTCAAATGATATTATGGACATTCGACAAGCCACCTAAGCTACAAATTTTCTTCTGTATATTGAATGTTGTATATGTTGTTTTTATCTTTTGACATCCACTTATGTGCATATATTCATCAATGTGGACTTGAAATAAACTTACTGTCGCCACCTTAACGCTAAATTATAAATATGCGGTTCATAACATTATTATATCATTCAAAGTTTCCACAAACATGCTGCAGCAGCAACATTGCATGATTATATCAAAATGTTTGCCGATGGGTTACCCAAATTTAAACTGGCCAACGCCGGTTAGATATATAAATGACAGTTTCCAACCAACCCAACTCTAAAACATTGAAAAATACTCAAAGATAATTCTTAAGGTAACTTCTTAAATAAATGGAGAAATTCTGCGAAAGATAACTTTTTAAGAAATTTTGCAAAAAAATAAATGAGCCCAATTGTTTTATATTGAAATTCCATGATCAATGAGCCTAATTGTTTCATAAATTTCATTAATCCGCGGGTGAGAAACATCACCAGCAAGGAAAATATTCACATCGTCTTTCATTTCTATCCAGCTGCACCCAGGTTGCTTCTTCACCCGTCTACTCTTCATCAATGTCAAAATCTTATCTGCGTCCTTCCTCTTTCCACCGCTTGAATACATCTCCGACATTATTGCATAGGCGCCAGCATTATCAGGTTCTTTTTCTAACAATTGCAGCCCAGCCATCTCCCCCACCTCAACATTACCATACATGCGGCAAGCTCCAAGAAGTGCAGCCCAAACAGTAGCACCAGGTTCAACCCCATTTGATCTCATCTGCGCAATAAACTTGGTTGCCTCTTCCAAGAAACCAGACCTACCTAGGATATCAACAATGCAAGTATAGTGCTCGGTTGTTGGTTGAAGATGGCATTTATACATCATGTGTCCGAAATAATACAACCCTTCATCAATAAAACCAGCATGGCTACAAGACGATAGGACTCCAATGAAGGTAACCTCATCAGGTTTAGTATCAGTAAGTTTCATGCATTTGAAATATTCTAAAGCCTCTCTGACCCTTCCATGATGAGATAATCCACATATTATCGAATTCCATGAGATAAGATCACGATGTTCTATACAAGAAAATGCTGCCATAGCTGAATTTACGCTACCACATCTGGCATACATAGTAACAATAGCATTGCAGACTGAGACGGAACAACCAAAACCCATCTTAATTACTTGACAATGGGTTTGCTTACCAAAATCCAAGGTAGGTAGAGTTGAACAAATGTCTAAGACACTCGTGAATGTAGCTTGATCAGGTCTCCAACCCTCCCTTTCCATTGAAAGGAAAAGCTCCAAACCGTACTCGCCATTATCGTTTTTGCCCAATCCAAAGATCATGGCATTCCACATTGTGACATCTTTGCAAGGTGCCGTGCTAAAAATCTCACAAGCAGCCTCAACTTCGCCTAGCTCAAAATAGCCTACGGCCAAGTTTGTCCACGAGATGGTATCCATGAAAGGAATTTTCACGGCAAAGGCATGAGCTTCTTGTGTCAGTTCACCCCTAATCAATCCCGATAAATACGCATTCCATGAACGCAATTGCTGTTGAGGCATTTCACCTATGTAAACTAGGGCATCCTCCAATTTCCCACAATCAATTGCTCCATCAACCATCTCATTCCAAGAATCTGCATCCCTCTCCGGCATTTTCACAAACAAACTACCAACTATCCACGGCCGCCCGTTCTTAACATACAAATTTAACAAGGCATTCCATGCACGAACATCGCGCTGCACCGGCATTTCATCAAACAATGCACGAGCATCGTCTACCCTACCCTCCCCACCCAGCGCCACCACCATGGCCGTCCAGGACGCGACGTCCCGTTCGGGCATTTCATCGAACAACCTCCGAGCATCCGGAAAACGCCCACAGTTCACAAGTCCGCCAATAACAATGTTCCAAGACACGACATTTCTGCTCGGCATTCCGTCGAACAGCGCAATCGCAGCGTCCAACAACGAATTGTGCACGTACCCAACAATCATGGAATTCCAAGAAACAACGTCCTTCACCACCATCTCGCCAAAAACAAGCTCGGCGCCAAGTACATCACCGTGTTTCATCAATCCGGCAATCATGACATTGTAGGAGTAAAGGTCCCGGCCGGGCATTGCGTCGAACAGATGGACGGCGGCCCGGAACATGTCGTTTTGGAAGTAGCCGCGGAGCATGGCGTTCCAAGTGACGGTGTTCGGACGAGGGGACGAGCGGAAGAGGTCCTCCGCCGGGAGGACGAGGCCATTGCGCATGAGGCACGATATTCGGGCGTTGATGGATGTCGGGTGGCGTTGATAGGCATGGCTTCGACGGAGAAGGCGGAGGCGGGAGAAGGTTGGTAGGAGTCGGCACCCGACAACACCCGCTCTGATCATAATCCATTGACAACTCTATCACATACTAGCGGGTGTAGTGAGTGATCTTAATTGTCACATCAACCGTGTTAAAACTCCATTTGGTTGTCAATACACGAACAAAAACTCTTACCTTATTCAATTAATTTTTTTTTTACCATATGAATTGAAATAAAATTATTTTTCTAAAAAGATTAAATAAATTGCTCCAGCACGTATTATGTTAATACATAAATTTATTCTGTTTATTATTTATTGCATTTTATGAATGAAATAAATTAAATTAGCTTAAGCTCGTCAAAGACTCAAAACCAGCACAAATGCCACTCAGCTTGACTTCGTGCTGTCGGAGGCTCAATTAAACTCGAAGCAGAGCGGGTTTGTCCCCTTGAAATTGGTCACTACCAGTATAACGCAAATTAATTATTGCTTGAGAGTTGTTGTACAAGCCTTCAGCATGCTATTGGTGCTACTTGTATATAACCAGTCATGGACATCGATATAAAAGTCAACTCATAACGCAGAAAATGAGGGGGAATGCATGTCTTGGGTTTCTTAAAAAGAGCAAAAGGAATAGAACTTGGATCAACACCCTCGTATAACCTGCATAGGGCAGACAAAAAAGAGCCGCAAACTTTTTTGCAGTTATCTCAGCAGTAGCCCCTTCCATATCAACCCTCAGAATTTAGTTTAATCCTCGTTTTCTTCAGTCATTGGGTCCACGACCAGGAACTTCAGAACCGAGAGTAGCCTTTGCTTTTTAAAAAAACAATAACTGTTGTGATATTACGAGATTGTACGAGGGATCTGACATTCGCTAAAACCAGACTAGCTTACATTGGGCCAAATGACAAGAATCAGTAAATGGGGAGGAGTATAATGAGACGCCAAAGCACAGAAAGGCAACCGGCAAACAATAGTTTGCATGGAAGACAATACGCAGACTCAAAAACAAACTAGTCAAGGCTAGAAGCACATCTCAAAATACCAAAAAAAAACAAAAAAGTCATCCACACAAGATATAATTATAAATAACCAGCTAAATAATGGGGAAAAAATTCATAAGAACACAAAGTCTGATTCAAAACAAAATAGCTTTTAACAGCATGGTACGAAGCTTCAAAAAACTTAATCCCTATTTCATTCGGTCTCATTCGAACACCAAAACAGAACCATAGAAATCCCAACACTTGCTCAGACAATGGCGTTGGCGGCACTGGCAATCCTAGGCCACAGATCAGCACATTCCTTCCCAATAGGTCCAGTAATAGCAGATCCTATTGAATGCCAACATGAAATGATGTTCAGATTGTAAATGAGGTAAACTCACCCGGACTGAAATCATATTTGGGTAGATGTAAGTAACAGCCAAGCAAAGGAATATCTAGAATTACCTTTCATTTCTCCCTTTGGATTTACGATAACTCCAGCATTATCTACAAATATGATAAATCCAATAATCAGAAGCTCAACATTTATTGTAGGCGTTAAAAGGAAAATTCAAGTTTTTTCCCATTATGCAAGAGTTGTTCTAATTGTAAAAACTACACATCAGAAGTTTTTATGTTCAGAGTCAACTCCATGAGGCCCAAAACCGCTCATTTGTACATGAACATTAAATGCAAGGCCCTTGTACACATTCCTTTACGACAATGCTAGGTCAAAAATTTAAACCGCATGAACATCAGACCATTAAAAGCCTCCAAGACCAATCTTATGCTCAAATCAACAAAGCTTCAATAACACAGCCTATCACATTCCTCAATTTGGAAATTGAAGGAGCGGATGCACAACTGAAAACAACTAGATAAAGTAAAACCGTAAATAAAATAAACAAAAAGCTACAACCTACAATCTTGACACCAAACATATAAGTCCGCAGCTATCCAAACGCATGAGATGTCCACTATTGCTTCAATCAAAGTCATACCATCACATATAAATAACAAACAAACTAAAATATAGCGATTCTTTCTTCCATAAAATTGCATCTACACATAAACACGAGTCAATCCAAGATTACCAAAAAGCATCAATTAAAAAAAAAGTAAACATTCTCATCAAGGCCATAGAATGCATACCTTCGAAGTACATGTAGACGCCGTCCTTTCGACGCCACGGCTTGCGCTGGCGTACGATGACCGCCGGCATGACCTTCTTCCGGAGGTCGGGCTTACCCTTCTTCACCGTGGCCATGACCATGTCCCCGACGCAGGCCGACGGCAGGCGATTGAGCCGGCCCTTGATCCCCTTCACGGAGATGATGTAAAGGTTCTTGGCGCCGGTGTTGTCGGCGCAGTTCACCGTCGCCGCCACCGGCAGACCCAACGACATGCGGAACTTGTTCCCGGCCGATCCTCCACGACCTGGCCACCATCAAAACCGAAAAAGATTAGGTTTTTATTAAAATCGAACGAAGGAGGAACGGATTGGGGGGCTAGATCGGCGAAGCCGACGGACCTCGCTTCGACATTTTGGGCTACGATGTGCGGCAACCTGGGGTGGAGAGGAAGACGTAGGGGAACGGGAGGGTGAGGGTTTCTAGGGCTTATATAGGGGCTAGGGTTTTTCTTTATGTGAATGTACGGAAATGCCCACGCTGTTTTTCGGAAATAATGTGCTGTCCTGAGAGGCACCGTGGCTTGCGACCGAGGGACGAAGGCTTGTTTTAGCGTCCACAGTGCACACGTTGAGAGTTCAGATGGCGAAAATTTCCGCTCATGTGGCTAAAATCTCCTCATTGTCTTTATTATAATTGTTAAATTAAAATTAATGAAAAAAATATATTTTCGTAATTTATAATTAATAGTAGTTATAAATAAGCATATTTAGCAGATTTTTCATTTTAGCCTTAGCAATTTTTCTTTTTTCCACTCGAGGGACCATGTGATCTTAGCCTTAGGATTGAAAAAAAATTTTTTGAGAGACTCTTGATTGTTATCCCAGCTTGGAACAAATATAAATTCTTCAATCAGACCAATTCGACCGTATCTAAAAATTTTAACCAAAAAAATCTGGTTCATATGACCCGTTTTTTTGTTCTTTTGTTCATCTATTTTTTTTTTAAAAAAAAACCCTCCAACTTATTATTACACCTTGAGAATATGGCTTTAATTTATAATGATTAGCCATTTTAAAAGACTTTAAAACATACCTTTGTATAAAACACCACCCATCTCACGT
Source organism: Piper longum (assembly GCA_032619315.1). Classification (NCBI taxonomy): domain Eukaryota; kingdom Viridiplantae; phylum Streptophyta; class Magnoliopsida; order Piperales; family Piperaceae; genus Piper; species Piper longum. Next base: position 22,390 of record JAVDBV010060268.1, read on the forward strand.
GATTATAAAATGACCATACACATTTGACATTACTATCTTTTAAGTGTGCTTAAAAAAAAGAAAAAACTTTTTTGGCCAATTTATCGAATCACAATTTTCTGAGAAGTTATCACAGTTCGGAAAGTGAAGTTTTTATTTTCCAAAGCAAAAAAAAATGAAGTTGAGAATATGTAACGACCCAGTTTAAAGTGCAAATTAATATTTTAAGTCATTTTTTTAAAAGTTGATAATCAAGTTAAAAATTTACAATTTATTCTCACTTATAAATATGATCTTAGTCTATTAGATATTAGATGTGAAACTAAGTTAAAAGATTTTCCAAGCCACCTACCTTAAGAAATTTTGTCCATGAAATTTATATACTAACCTTAGCCCACTATCTAAAACGGAACCATAATGTTGTGATAACATTTGTAACGATATGATCCAAAGTATAACGTAATGAATTAAGTCATTTTTTCAAAAGTTGTTAATCAAAGTTAAAGATGTATAATGCATTCTCACTTATAAACGTGATCTTACCCAAGTAAATATTATATGTGAGACTAAGGTGAGGGATATCACAATCTACCTACCTTAAAAAATTTTATCCCCAAAATTCTTATATTTGGCCACTTGCTAGCACTAGCCCACGATCTTCTTTAGCCTGTAACTTGTAGTCTAACCAACATCTCCAGCTTAGCCCACCATCTAATACGAAACTAGGAGGTACTCATATAATCTATGATGACCCAGCCCAAAGTGCGACATAATGGGCTAAATCGTTTCTTCCAAAGTGGTTAACTAAAATTAAAGATCTATGACTTATTCTCACTTATAAATAAGATCTTACTCTAATAGATATTAAATGTCACATTAAGTTGAAGGATATGCACAATGAGTTGTAAGTGCTCAATCTTACCTTGAAATTGCTTTTTGGTAGGCAAATATGCCACTTCCCCGTACACAAATGGGGGTACCATATCGCTCAAATCCTCTAAAAGAAGCGAAGGCATCTCACATTATCAAACATATGGAGTATGCTTTCTTCTCCACACTTCTCTCTACACAAGTAGAGCCAACAACATGATGTTGCGTTGATATCTTCCAGCCCAACAACAAGCAACCAAGAAAATGCTTCCATGTGATCTAGCAATGGTGAATGTATGAAAGGATATATTCATCCTTTCGTCTACGAAACATTCAACTAGCCAACAAAATTGGCCGACAAGCTATGCATCTTCTTTCCATCGTTACTAATGCATTAGATTGGAACATATAACACCCCAACCCGGTTCACTCGCGAACTGGACCAGAAATGCTACCGACAACTAAATCGTTAACCAATTTACTTAATTCAGCTAAGCCAATTTGGATCTACCCTTGGCGTCTCAAAATAGTAACGCAACATTCAATGCATAGATAAGATGTTTAGGCTCTAACGTTGTTCTAAATGAATAATATAATATACAATCCACATTTAAAACAAAACAACCCATTAGAAATTCGGAAAGTCACAATGTTAAAATAAAACAGGCAGACTCTCCTAAAAGTGTAATAGAGACCACTCTCTCAACAACAAACAATTTATATATGTAGCGATAAAAACTTAAAACATTGCCAAAATATATTATTTTTCACGTAGCATTCACATCATAATTCTTTTTATTTTGCTAAGATAGGTCTTGACCCATTAGCTTATCTTGTTCAATTCTATGCATATTAACCATCACATAGATCATAACATTAATTTTAAACAACCTTCCAAATAATAAAATATGATAACATTTTATCCACAACAATTCACAGCAGTACATCACATCACATTTTTCATTTTATCTCAGCAGTACATATGTACATGTTGAATTATAACTCCTCTGTGTACCTAAGAACGTTCAATGATTCATGTCCTCACCTACATATATAATACGAAAAAATCAATAATGAATGTTACTGGTCTAGAAATAGATAATAATCAAACTGGCATATAAGAGATGACTCTCATATTAAATAAAAATCAATAATATATTATTATGCATTATAATCACTCATAAGGACACTAATTAAGAGTCATAAACTTTGACTTGAAAAGCATCCTATTTTGACTCGTCATATGCATTTTCATACTATCTTACGTTCAGAAAATCCATTATACTAAAGTATTTTACATCATCCGTATAACTCTTAGCTATGAGCACTCAGGCTGAGCATTCTCAGACAGACGCTTTCAATCCACTCGTCTAGACATGTACTGCATAGTAGTACCCGTAATCATCCACACTTCTTCGAGTTGACTTTTCTCTTGTCTCACACTCACTAAAAAATCGAAAATCTATATATGTTTAGGTCTGGGTAGGGATTATAATATAATAGGTATGAAGGCATCACAATCTGGATTTGAGTTTTTAAAACAAACTCGAGGGATTATGAATTCAAAAATACGATCGACTAAATAACCTATGTGGAGTAGGATACGAGAAATCCACCACTCGACATGTCCACTTACCTTTTAAACCAAATCATAATAGAGAAGATGATCAAACCAGAAATGACTCCTAAACAGACTAGGTAGGAGGTCCACTTGTAGCCACGTACCTAGGCGGGCAGGTCATACTCCATACCTACACTTCAAATCTAAAAGCATACCCAATAATGTATTCACACATCCTAAATAATACATTCGTATCAATACATTCACAATCCAAGTCATCAAGATAGACAATCATCTTAAATTTTCCCTAACTAGTGCATTTGGTAGTGTTGTAACTGATATTAATTATATTACAATTAATTAGCAACTCTTACTAAACATACATAATTTACCTAGTTAGATCATGAGCATTCATTCAATACAATTTAAATCATGCAAATTCCATTTTATTCACAATTGAAGCATTTCATCGTGTCAACCAATCAATTCCTAGCATGTTATGCTAACAATTATCAATTTTAAACAATTAGGTCGAAGGTAATTATACATACTGTCATCGACAATAACGACGATCGATGACAATCGGCAAAGATTAGGGCTTGGTCACGCATCTCGAGAATCAAATTCTACACCCCGCAGTGTCCGAATTTTGATTGGGTTCGGCGGGAGGAGATTGGTAAAAATCCAACAATTTCAAGTGTATTCCTACAAATCCAACAATTTACAACGGTTCTGGCTCTTTTGGCCAAAATCGGCGAGACTGCTACCAATGGTGGCTTGGCCGGGGAGGTAGTGTGGTCAGGGTGTGGGTCAGACTAGCTCGGAGAGCTCGATGCGAGCAAAATGAGGACGAGGACGAGAACGACGCCGACGGTGACGGTCACAGACATTAGTCGTGTATCAGCATGTGATGCCCAAGGCAGGGGTTACCCCATCAGCCTTGGGCTGGTCTTGGCCATGGTGCAAGGCAGAAGTCACTTGCATCGACAGGACAATCATGGCGGAGAGGCTTGGTGGCGGTGGAGTCATAATTGGGAGAGCGGCATGAGCACGTGGCTTCGTCATTTCGTGGATGTTAGGAGACGGCCGTGAAGGTGAGGGACAGCTTGGTGACGATCTGACGATGGTCGGTGGCGTCGATGAGCGGCGGTGAGGTATGGTGATCGGGGTAAGAGTAGGAAAAGTCAGAAGGGGGGTTTTGGTGGTAATTTTGTAAATAAAAGTTGACTCTATTATGATTCGAGTAAAAAATAATAACTAAATCCTAATAAATTCTAAGAAAAATAAAAAAATGAAAAAAAACACAATAAAAATATAATACATTAAATAACATCAAAATGACATGTTATATAACTAATAAGCCACCTAAATTGTTATCTAACCCATCCTAATGTACTATTCGATCTAAAAATACATAAAAAAAAATTAGAATTCTTGTGTATACTCTTATTTCTTATGATTTCTTTAACATTATTATCATATACTTAGGTATGCTTGATCCTCATTGCTCATGACACGCGATAGGCATTGGCTCAATACACGTGTTCTGAAACTAATTTGGCTCAAAATGACTACTAAACTAACTGGTTCACTAATGTAAACTCTGAATAAAGTCATGGGAAAGGAGAGTGAGTTAATCAAAATATAAGAAATTTTTTAAAAATACAAAAAAATTACGTCTTTCATAGGGTCATTCATTTGAATCTTACTAACCTCAATTTCTTTAAATAAACAGCAATAATAAAAATATCTTTCACAGTAGAAGACCATGGGTTCGGACCCAACTAACCTCTACTTTTATCTTCTTTTTAATAATAGTCTCACTAATTGTCTTGGAAAAAATATAATAAAAAATAAATAATTATAATTTATCTTTTTATTCAAGTATAATATATCTTTAAAATCAATCACAATTTAGATCTGAAATATTAAATTATTATAATTTATCTTATTATTCAATGAGAAGTTATGTATAAAATGAAAAGTCATCTGGTATAGGTCACGCATGTTGTGTCAAACTTTTAATTTTAATATTGTTTGAACAGATTTATCCGGCCACGTGGATATTTTTTAAAATTTTGTATTTATCCGATTAAGTGGATATTTTCTAAAATATGTATATGGTTATTTTCTAAGATCTTCATACTTATCCACCGAAGATTTCAACGCTTCAAAGAAAAAGTCTCGCTCGTTCCACAACTGCCGGAGGAAGAATTGCCAGAAGAAGAGGTAGACGCTGTTTTACAACTGCCGGAGGAAATCTCTCCTTCAGGGGTTGTCCCAATTCTATAAAAAGCCCGGTGATGTTGAAGTAAAGGGGGGGCTCGTTGCATAAAAAAAAAAGGAGTGAAGAAAGAAGCGAACCAGTCAAAAGAAGAAGGAAGGGGAGGAGCCCCTCGCCA
>JAVDBV010060269.1:0-10322 GCA_032619315.1 Piper longum
AGCTCTCTCAATATATATAGGGCTCCTCCTTGTCTTTAGTTTTTCATCCCAATGGGTAATATCAAAGTTACCAACTTCCCTTTCTACCATTGGTAATTATTCTTTTTACCATTAGTAATTGTTCCTTCTACCATCGATAATTTGTTCTTTCTCTATTTGTAATATTTCTCTTTAGTGAAATATTATTTTGGTAGTGTCCGAGGACGTAGGCAATTGCCGAACCTCGTTAAATTTTGGTATTTGTTCTTGTTCTTTTCTTGTCTATTTAATAGCTATTATCGGGTATAGTTGGTGTTAATTATTGTGCTATTTATATTACTTGTCTTGATAGAATTCTTTCTAGGAGTTGGTTTTTAAGCGACTATCGTATCCCACCAATATTCCTGGGAATTTTATCTTGGGGTGATTTTTTAGTACAATAGTTTTCATGCTTGTCATCTAGGTAATAGTTCTCACAGTGAACTAGTTATCTTTGGTGAAAATTACCCGTTTTTCACAACATTGTATAGGGTAACTTTATCCCTACACGGGTGTTTTGGTTTTGCAAGTTGTTGCTGCTAGTCAACCTTTTAAACTTTCTGGTTCAGAACTATTGTTGGCTGCAAGTCGAGGTTATACCTGTTGGTTACAAATCCACATTCAAGTGTCAACCTGTGGTGATTGCTGCAAAGTTGGCCTTATATTGTGGGTTTACAATTTTGGTTGAACAATATCAAAGTTTTTGGATACAATTGTTTCTAATTGCTCCTTACTACTATTTTTAATTGCTGCAAGTTCTGCTGTGTGGAACAATGACAAATAATTGGAAAGGTTTAATACTACGTGCAAGGCATTCTTATTTGCATGGATTCATAGCTCCAAATCTATAACCGAGTGAGACCACTAATTCTCCATAAACAATAGAGGATCAACTTAATCTTACTTTGCAAGCATTGAAGGATTCTAATAGTCAATAAGAGAGTTATGAGACTTGGATGAAAGTTCATGATTAGCATCTATCAAAATTTAATGAACGTTTTGATAGATTTTATACAATGTGGCTAGCTAGTCACGCTCCTCCTCAATTGTTGAGAATGAATGTACCACCTCATATGGCTACTATGGTATTTACTTAAACCCTTTCAACACTTCTCACTATTACTATTGAGAAGAATCCAAAATCAAATACTTTGACTACATATCCTTGTGCTAAAGTTGTTGGAACTCAATTGTTAGACAATTATTCTCATACTATTTCTCTTAAAGTTGATATACTTAAATGAATAAATTCAATAATTAAAGAGCCACGAGAGGAATTCATTAAATTTGTTTCAACAAAAGAAATTAAAGAATCTTCATTGTTTGAAGTTATAAGAGTTCCATTTAAATCCGATTTGTTAATTAAAGGGTCTCATGAGGATCCATATTATCGAGATGTTAGTCATGATCATTCGAAGCTTCTGATTCAAAAGTTGATTTGTAAAGTTTAGATTCAACACTATTGGGATGATTGGATGAATATTTTATCTCTCAAATACGAATCTACTGTTAGCCAAAACATGAAGGTGCAAACTCGAAGACGAGTTTTTTTAGAAGAGGGAACATATAGTTCAATTAATTATTTTCCGATACAAACTAGATTTCTCATGGTCTTCCTCCAACATATTTTACTGATTGACTTCTTTTAGAACTTGAGAACAAGTTCTTTTTAATCAAGGGGGACTAATGATGGAAAATATTTTTTCCCTAGTTATATTAAAATTAATGCTCCTCTGAGAGAAGTTTTAGTTAGTTTATTTTAATCCCTGTTTAAGTTTATTAATTAGGGGTATTTTAATCATGTCTTAATTAAGATTTATTGTTGACATTTTAATATAAAGGTAAATTAGTCATAGTGTTTTGTTTAATTAAGGAATTATGTTATATATATAGGTCCTCATGTGTTATTAGAGTTATGATATATGAATGAATAAAAGTTGTGAGTTTTTCTTCCTTACGTCGCTGCCTTCTTGCTTCTTCTTCTGTTAATTCTTGCTTATTGAAGCCTGAATTAGGGACCTATTGGTTTCGTCGTTAAAGCCTATAGATCTAGTTATCGGATTCTACATGGTTCCATCACCAACGCACCCTCCACATCTCAAGCTTTGATGAATACCATATTTGCTGCACAGCTTAGGAAGTTCATTTTAGTTTTTTTTTTGACATATTAGTTTACAGTAGAACTTGGGAGGCTTACTTACAACACTTGGAGGTAGCTTTAAACGTCCTGCTGAATCAGTAATTGTTTGCAAGAAAGGAAAAATGCAGCTTTGGTCTTCAGGAAATTCAATATCTCGGTCATGTGATTTCAGCTCAAGGATTTAATAGGGATACAGAAAAGATTTCGGCAGTGACCAATTGGCCTATACCAAAAACCATCAAACAAATTCGTGGCTTTCTAGGTCTAGCAGGGTACTATAGGAAATTTAATAGAGGCTTTGCATCCATAGCTGCTTCATTGACAGATTTACTGAAGAAATATGCTTATGTGTGGGACGACCTAGCGAGCAGAGGATGCAGTCAACAAGCTGAAGGTGGCCTTAAAAAATGCTCCAGTGCTGGCTTTACCTAATTTGGCAGAACCTTTTGTCATGTGCTTATGCAACTGAATAAGCCAATAGCATATTTCCGCGAGGTTCTTCGTGGTAGATGTTTGCTAATGTCTACATATGACAAGGAGATGTTAGCACTAGTTTTAGCCAGCCAGAAGTGGAGACACTATCTGCTAGGACGTCACTTTGTTATAAGGACAGATCATGCAAGCCTCAAGTACCTTTGGGAACATGAGATCCGTACGGTTGCCCAACAAATATGGTTGATGAAGTTACTAGGGTATGACTTCTCTATTGAATATAAACCAGGAAGAGAGAACAAGGCGGTTGATGGACTCAGGCAGCAAGAGACAATTCCCAATCAATTGTTGAAGACCAAGGAAAAAGAGGTTGAACAAGTAGTGTTGTCAGCCATCTGAACACCAATACCTCAATGGTTGGAAGAGGTCAGGAGTGCCTATCAAAACAGTAACCAAATTCAGAATTTGTTTAAAGAATGGCAGGCGGGACAGTTGACTGCTAATTGGGAATACAAGAATGACATTCTTTTCTACAAAAGAAGGATTTATTTGGCAGCTGACATGGAGCTAATAACAACTATTTTGCAAGAATTTCACAATGGAACTCATGAGGGTGTCCTCAAGACTATCAAAAGGCCTCGTGCAGTGTTTTATTGGTCCAAAATGCATCAAGATACAATTGCTTTTATCAGGAATGCGATATTTGTAAAAAGGTTCAAGGCTTCAACAATGCTTCCATCTGGATTATTGGAACCACTGCCCATACCTGACAAATATGGACGTCTATTTCTATGGATTTCATCACGGGTTTGCATAAGAGTTTAGTCAAGGACGCAATTCTGGTGGTGGCTGGCAGGTTATCCAAATACAGTCACTTCCTTGCACTGACCCACCCATTCACCGCAGTTTCTATTGCCCAATTATTTTTTGACAACATTTTCAAACTACATGGTATGCCAACATCCATGGTTTGTAATCTAGACAACACTTTTACTAGTGTATTTTGGAATGAATTATTTCGAATCCAAGGAGTGGCCTTCAACTACAGCTTGGCATATCATCCTCAAATTGACCAGCAACAGAAGTCGTCAAATAGGGTGTTGGAATAATATTTACACTGCTTCACGAATGAGAAGTACCACATTTGGGCGAAATGGTTAAGATGGGCGTTGTTCTGTTACAACTCTAGCTATCAAACTGTCTCCTTTTGAAACAGTTTACAATATGCCACCACCTACTCTTTTGACATACATTTTGGGTACTTTAAAATCACCCGAAGTCGGTCTTAATTTGCGTACTAGAGATCAACTATTTCTTGAATTGCAGGAAAATTTAAAGGCTGCCCAGTTATGCATGAAGCATCGCCATGATTTCCAAAGAAGGGATGAAGAATATGAGGTGGGACGACAAGTTCTTTTGCAGGGGAGGTTTTGATGCGAATAAATGTAGAGGGCAAGAGTAAATAGGAAGAGTGAAAGTGAATCGTGGGGTCTACGGAAGTTAGATGGTTTTAAGGGGTAAAAGTATCACTTTAAGTAATGGTAATATGAGATTATTAAACGGGAAAACAGTATGAGCTCGGGGATCAAGAAAAATGAATATGAAGCTTTTCTTCTCACTTTGATCTACCGATCATCCAACCATTGTTTATTTCCATTACAACTCCACTATCCCCATTTCGATCTCCCATCCCATCATCAATGGCTCCCCAAAGAAGGTAGTTTTACAGGATAAGGGTAAGGAGACCGTGGTTGATTCCTCTGATGGTGATCGTAACAGTTCACCTCTTGGCAAATACCAGCACACTCCATAAACTCTTCGTTAGCAACCATAATCTTCAAGTTCTTTTGATGTTGTATTTGCAAGTTGAACTTTTTTTGCTAATTTGATGGACAAAAACTGTGTTGGTATCAGAAGGCCAACGATACTAATGCATGTAGTGTGATAAGTATTACTGCTGCCTCATCTGAATCATCATTTGATAATTTGTTTGTCCACAACAGTTCTACATGAAAAGTATTGCATTGATGATTATGAGTAAATTTTGCATCACAGTGGTAACAGTCCTTTTTCCTTCTCATCTCTTGAAGTTGTTTGACAATCATCTGCTTATCTATCACCCGAGGTAATTTGTTGCATTACCTTTTGAAACAATTGATACTTGGAAACACTGAACATATATTGGTGTATCCGTAAAGATTGAAACCCTGTTTTGTTCTTGGTTTCAAAAAGCCTGGCATAATTAATTGCCTCCCCATGCCTTTAGGTTATATAGCCATTTGTAACCAATTATGTTCCTTTGATCCAGTGGGGAAACAGGTAAATATTCTGGCTTGAGGTAGATGGCTACAATGATCAACTTGAAGAACTTAGCATGATTTTCTTCCACTCTCCCTCTCTATCTTCTGATTTATTAAATCCGTCAAAAAGTTATCAAACTCTGAGTGACTAAATCTGTTGTGTAATTGGCACTTAAATTTCTCCCAATTTGAATTTGGATATCCTTGATGGTCAACTGATACCACAATTGGCTCACATCCTTTAAATGGTGACTTTCCATCCGGGTTTTACCACCCTCAAATATCCGTTAAAAACTGTTCTATCTAACTAATCAAAGAAAGCGGATCTACTGATTCATTAAACTATGAGAAACTCAATTTCAATTACTTTGCAATCATATTAAATTCATTGTAATCATCATAAATATGTTAAGAGGAATTCTTTCATATAATAGATCATGATGGAGGCCCTCCTCATGAATCGGAAACCTTAGCATTTCCAAATTGTTCTACCAATTAATATTGCAATGTCCTGCACCTGATTTGAATTCTGCTCCAAAGATTCCTAGAGCCTGTTTGGCGGATTGATAGATCTGCAACTTTGGGTTGTTGCTGCAACTCGGCATTGCCTGGTTCTATACTACTTTGATATGATATTACGGAGCTGTGATTAAACTTCGGTCTCTTCCAACACTACGATGTGGGTAGCCCTTTAGGGGAGCCATAGCGAGGGAGAAGAATTGAGAAGGAAGGGGGTGCTCGGAGAGCTCAAGCTGTCTAATGGCAAGGGAGAAGGAGGTGCAGAGCAGCAAAACAACTGCATTCAAATTTTTAAGTATCTCTTCCTACGACGAGTACTTTGAGCTATTCACATGATTTCATAACTCTTGTACATTGAACGACTCCGATTGTAACTCATATTACTGACTCACTAATATTGTCTCACTAACACACAGCAGTCTAACAGGCACAAGTAGAGGGCATGAACCCTAATTTTGAGTTAAGCAAATCAAACTGCCAGTAGAAATTCTGCTGCAATATGTTCCCCAAAACCGAAACCCCCGGCCATGGCGTGGATAGGAAGCCCAAACACTGGACACCGTCGGCCGTGGCGATCACGTAGCTCTTGATCGGCGGCTCGAACTTCACCCCATTGAGGAACTGCACCCGTAGCTTCGGCACCATCGACTCCTTGTACCCAACAGTGATGTTGTAGCAGTACTCAAAGGGATCCATCTTCACCCTATGCAAGCTCTTGAGCGATTTGCTCAACTCGGCCACAACCACCTTGTACGCTGGCTCGGCGAGCATGGTGAGGCTGGTGCCTGAGTCAATGATGGTTCCTCCCTGCTTGGACGTATCCCACACCTCGACGGGGATCTTGAGGAGGGTGTTTCCAATGGAGATGCCGGCTATGTCGACGAGGTAGAAAGGCTCAAGGGCGTGTTTGTAGGAGATGTTGGTGTACGTGAGGCGCGGGGAGGAGAGAGGGGGGCCGAAGGATAGGTAGGAGGTGGCATTCTTAGGGCTGAGGTGGTCGACTAGGCAGTAGGAGAAAGCGTCGCCGTACTGTTGGGCAGCCTTGAAGGCGAAGGATTCTGGGTGCTGGCCAAGGCCGAGGATACCGTCGACGGGCCGGCTGAGGACCCGGCCCTTGGTGGCGGTGGTGCATCCGACCACTAGTTTCTTCAGCTGTGCCGGTTTGCCTGTTGATAGCTTCACTGTTGCGATTTCATGAGCATATGTGCCCAATGCTTCTAACCCGTCTGCGTATCTGATTGATTCACAGCCATTTAACACATAGCTAGACAAACAATAAATCGTAGAACTGTATGCGAGGAAATTAAGTTACTTTTTAATTAGTTCATATGTATATATATATTGGCATTTGCACCTGTAAGATGCTAACCCTAATTTGATGTTTTTTACATGTTTATAATTTTTTAACATTTTCATTTGTAAGAATGGAACACATACGTAATGTAAAGTTTTCGTGCCTGTTATGGCTTGTGCGCTTAATAATAGAGCGTTATAAGCGTAGGCACCCAAGCTTTCATACATATTTACGTCTTAAAAATGTAAAAATAGAACAAAGGAGGCTTGCTTTGAAGCTAGCTTATATACATTTAGCTAGATGGTAAATATTTTCGAACTTAATTACGATCAATTTTCGATATATTCATTGTCCACATATTTTTGTTCATTATCATCTTATAATTTTATGGAGAAGAATTTAGGAAAATAACATAAATAACCACATCTTAAACATTTCTAACTACCACCATCAGTTCAAAATGCTATCACACCACTGTTAATAGTCAATTTCAAAATTTTTCCATACCTGTAGTCATTTTATCTATTTTTGGCAACGTTGACTATTGATTTTTTTAATAATAATTTAGGCTATTTCTGATATGAAAGTACTCTTAGGCTCCAATATTATTCCCAAGTATTCATGGCACGGAAATACAATTTTCCATGATTAATCAGACAATAAGCTACTTTAGATTTTGTGATTCTGTATCTCTAACACTAATGATCATGATCATGCAATAATATATCTTAAAGGATAACTTTTTTGAGTCAACATATGCATTTCATACGTTTTTGTTTTCTCATTACCAAAAGCAAGAGGCATCATGATTCAAGTTCTCTAGATTTCGCTCATATTCAGAATACCATTGACAGCGTTTTTAGAAGAGAGTAACTTAGCGGTACCTAAAAAATTGACAAAATATATATAGCTACACATGTATGCAAGGGGAGAAGAGAAAGCTTACCCGTATTCATAAGCACAGGGGCTGGTTTTAGAGCCGCACTGCTTCAGAGAGACGGGAACCATATCGCACACCTTCGACAAGCAGTGGATAGGCTTGAACGTCGATGAGGCGCTGGCGATAAAGAAGGCCTTGTCGGCGGCGCCGCACTTGCCGTTGCACTGCTTTTTGCAGTTCACCCATGTCAGGTCACTCCCGGTATCCACTGCCATGATGAATTTCTTCGCCGGAGATCCAATCTGTAGCTCGGCCAGGTACAACCCAATCCCGGCAAATGCACCCGCTGCCAGGGGCATCTTGAGTGTCGCGTTACTCGCCTTCGCCACCTCCGCAGTCACCCGCCCTCTGCGGCTAGACACAGTCGCGGCAAAGCTCCACCGGATTCGGTCGTTGTGCGCCATCTCCCTAAAAAGCTCGAGCCGGGTCCTGTTGGGTGCACCTCCGACGTACTGCAGTGCTTGCCGGTGGATTAGTTCAAGGCGCAAATGTCCGGCTTCTTCGTTGCCGGAAATCCATGTTGCCGACGACAATAATAGGCTGGTGAAAAAGAGGAGAAATTCAGACATCTCTAGCTGCGATTGTCGTCTGTCGTCAGCTACGGAGGGACAGATTACTCCGGCGATGGCCACCGGGGAATCAAATATTAGATCTTGCTGAGGAAGGCGATGGAGGGCAATTATTAAAAGGGTGAATGGTTCGGTTGCAGGGTTTTCTATATTTGAAATGGAGGGTAATACCTGTCATGACAAGTATTAGTTTTGACGGTTTTGGCTTCTCTAAATAGATGAAATTGGGGATAACGAGATAAGTCAAGTGCGTAAATTAAAAGGACAGTATTTTCGTTAAAACAAGAACGATTCTTTTTTTACAGTGAAGGATAGCTTTCTTAGGACGGTCCTTATGCAATCACGGTTAAAAATTTGAAGGCAATTTTTCAGACATGCCTTAGGGCGGCTGGTTGTTAATTTTCACAAACCTAAGGCAGAAACATCAGAGTGGAGTTTCAAATTGATTTATTTTTCCTTAAAAGCCAAATATAGAGCCTAATTGAGCTAATCAAGCTATGAATATGCCTATGTGCATGTTATGGGTTAATTAGGGCTCAACAAGCCTTTACGAGCCCCCCACTCTAAAAGCTAGCGTATAAGTTTTCTCAAAGCCTATATACAACTAATTGGCTTTCACGAGAATGAAATTAACCAAATAATTTTTTCTCTTACGCATCAAACGTCCCAAATCATCTCCCATGAGACATGTTGTGCCTATATGTTACAACTAAATGGGCTCTATGCATGAAAGAATTAACTAAGATCACAAGTCATAATGTTAGATTCACACAAACATAGAACTTCCTAATGATCGTAGGAATGAATACAAAAAATGAAAACGATTTCAGTATAAATAAGTTATAATTCACAATTAAGCACAAGTTAAACAAGACATCGATCAACAAATGAGCGAGGCAAACAAGCAAAAAATCAAACTCAAAAAGATATCGGCGTTAGTGAGTAATCAAACCATGCAATTGTCTTAAATGACTATAGCCTTATTCACTTAGTTCTCTGAAGTCATCAAGTCAAACAAAAAAGTTAAGTGAAATGTGTGCAAAGAATAAACTAATTAAAATACAAGCACACAAGATATAAAGGAAGAGAGAAGATACAATACACAAAAAAATTTTAAAGGGTTTGTATACTCTTCTATCATTCCATGTCCTTTGGTTAGGTATGTATTCTTAGCTTCAGTATGACAACAAATATGTATATCTATAAGCAACAACAAGCCTTCCATTACAACCAATAACCAAGTATCAAGGAAGCTTACACTAACACCCTATGGGCAATCCACCATAGAAACTAGTCCACTTCTTCACCAATCTCACAACTTTAGCCAAATGGGTCATTCACAAGCAAGCACCTTCCTTCCCTAAGGTTAAATGCTGACACACACTTTCAACACGTAGCAAGTTTACAATTGAAGCTCAAATACTAAAACCTTGCATTGCTATAACCTTCTTAGGTATACACAAGTAAAGCATTGAGATTATAGATCATATGAGTGACCACATACTACTTTCTAGGCTTGAGCATCCAAACATTCCAAGAGGGTTCTTCTCTCATTCAAACACTCCCCAAAGCATCATTCATAGCTTGGGGAACCCTTTCTCAAAATATTAGTAGTTAGGACTTGAATCCTACCAATTTTGCTTTATCTAATGACTAGTTTTCATTATAATTTTTTGAACGACTATGTAACACCCCAATTTCGGTTCACTTAAGAACCGGATCAGAAATATTACGATCGAGTCGAGACATGTTTAATATTATTAGTCAGTGAGACTCGATCCATTAAAAAGATCGAAATAACCCTCTTGGTGTCATGAGAATGGAAGACATTGTTAAATAAACATCAAAATACATCAAATATAAATAAATGCAAGAAAGAAAATCTTATGTTGAGCTCAAGTGTGTGTAGGATTTATCTGTCCTTCCGCCGAAGTCGATACAAGATTTTCGAGACCTACATATATTATAAGAAAACCGTCAGTAACGAATGTTACTGGTCCGAAAAATAACTAATACAATCTGGCAAATGGGTATTCCATTACCCACGAAAACATATGAAACTTCAAGAATGCCTCACACAGGGCAGTAAGCAAACATACTTAAACAAATG
>JAVDBV010060270.1:0-13720 GCA_032619315.1 Piper longum
GCCGCTCGGTGACAATATTATTTAAAAAAAAAGATCTGGACCGCTCTTATAATCGCATGACCCAGATCAAAGTTTTTTTTTTTTAAACACAGCTAGGCCGTCCAAAGGTAGATTATAGCTCGGGGCAAAAGAAATTTTTCTACCGTGGGCTCACCTCAATACCCCTCATATTATATATATATATATATACATAGAGAGAGAGAGAGAGAGTTTAAGAAGAAGCCCAAAGGCCATCAAACGAACTCATCAAATTTAAAAAGATTCACTATATCATGCTCAACATTAAAATCAATTATTATGATACTAAACTTACCTCTTTACGTCTTAACGGTGTTGATTCTTGCACTTTCAAGCATATATGCCATTGATATATGGATTTAATTTATAGAAAGATTGAACACATAGTTTATGTTTTTTCAGACTTTCAAGCAATTGTACTCCGTGAACACAATTACCCAAGAACAGTATACTAAACTTCAAATGGAGATGCCTAAAAATAATGTCTCACAGAACTCACTAGTCACTAGTTGAATAAATCAACGGCAACATGGTCACATGAGGCATATGACAACCAACTAACTATGTGTGATTTTTTTAGATTACTCACAAGTGAGAATTTCATGCACTAAGAACATTTTGGACTACAAACAATTAGTTATTGTGTATTTTATTAGCAAAAACAAATTAAAGCCTTTAGCATAAACAAATTAATTTTTTTTAAAAAGATTGATCTTTTTGTTAAAGTGAAGGCCTCGGTAAAGGATTTGCTGTAGCAAGTATTACCTTAGCTCTAACAGAATTTTGATTGATATCAATCATTTTAATTGAAAGAGATTAATTTAATTATTTCTATTATTTTTTAAACACCTACGGTTAAAATGATTAACACCGCTCTGCTTTCATACATGACCTAAGAATGTTATTACGAGTATGTACTCGTGTTTTTATCTATGCCATATTAGAAGATGTCGTAATAATCACCAACGAATTAGCAGGAAGTATTTTTTTCTAATGATATCGAACAATCTCTCGTCTTAATTTGACTATACTCCATAGTATTAACTATTTAAGAAGTCAATTGTCAGGGACAACAAAGGATTGGCGATTATAGTGGCAATCTCCAAAGCTGGAGAACATAAAGAATTTTACCCCATCCGCGCCAAGTAAAATAACACAAGAAGGACAAGAGATGGCCTCTATCTACTCTGAGACAAGAAGCCCAACCATGGCCGCTCACAAGCGACCTGCCCGCGACATGGACAGCGACGATCGCCGCCCCCTTTCCACCCAACGCCCGCACCACCGCCGGCGGGAGAACAAGATCGGTATGGACGAGCTTCTTTGCTTCTTTCTTTTTGCACCTTTAATTACATATCCTTTTCTTCTTGATTGCTTTTGCTCTGTTCATGTTTTTATCTCAGATTCTGATGGTAGTGCTGCTTCTGCCGTGGATAACGATGAGTATGTTCTTTATGTTTATGTTAGGTTTTCTTTGAATTGATTGCTCGACATTGTTGGATTTTTTTATTGTCTGTGCTTGGACGTGGGCCGCTTGATATAATCTATATGTATTCTGATCATTACTCTGTGTTCTTCCATTTGGCTTTTGAGTGTGGTATCGTGACTCTAAACATTCATGCATGCATTCGTTTTTCGTGTTCCCAACGAAATTGCCGGAGATTTGGGACTTGAATAACTTTTCTTGGATTTTTGTTTGCTCAAAATGCTATAATTAGTGATTGTTGATTCGTAATGTCGGTATTATGGTGGAAACATGGTTTTTTAAAGCAGGTATATATGGTCAAGTGCATGAGATGTCTGCATGTAAATGTTTAGATATGTTCTGCCGAAACTTCTTTTCGATCTTGGGATAAGCCTAGTTGGAGCGCGTATCTTACATCAAGATGGTCCGATCATGTATTTGTATCAAATTAACGCTTGGCATGTCGGTGAGGAAGTTCCTCCGCTTTGCTGTTTACGCAAGTTTCTTGTGGCGGTTTTATAGTCTCTAGTTCCACTTATAATACTGATCAATATATATTGTGTTTTGTTCACTGGCTACTTCTTATTTGTAATTTTTAACCTACGGCCATTGTGCAGTTTGGGAACTTGTTTATCTTCTAGCCGTTTATCATTTTCTTGCTTGGCTGTGCCACTTTCATTGATCATTCTATCCAAAATTTGCTTTGAATGTTAAGAATGAAGTAGTGAGCCTCTAATGCTGTCTGACTGCTTAATGTTAAATCCTCTTTTTGCAGATTTGTTCTTGTGAAGTTGTCAGACATAAACAAAGAAGTGCAGTGCCCAATTTGCCTCGGTACTTCATGTTTGGATATGTTAATTCCTATATGCTAAGTGCAATATCTTCTCTTTGCAATATGGCGATTTTATCACCATGAACTGCATCCATCCTTCTGCCACAGGCAGCAATTACTCATGATGGGCTCGTGAGCTAGACATCATCTAAAAGATACGTTCAATGGAACAACATGAATCTTGATAGATGTATAAGATTCAAGTTTGACCAATTTATTGTGTGAAAATAATAGTGGGTAGAACTATTCTACTGTAATCTCCGGCAAATATTTCAATCCGGTAAATCAATGATACAGACTTTTTGGCTCTTAGGAATCATTCGAAGGACAAGGACAGTAATGGAGTGTCTGCACCGGTTTTGTCGGGAATGCATTGACAAGTCAATGCGTCTGGGGTATATTTGTAGATAATGAGCTTTTAATTTGTAAAACAAGTGAAGGTGAGGAGATAATTATGGCTGAGTGAGACTTCGTATGCAGAAACAATGAATGCCCGGCATGCCGGACACACTGTGCAAGTCGACGTTCTCTAAGAGATGATCCAAATTATGATACTTTGATAGCAATTTTATATCCAGATATTGAAAAGTATGAAGAGGAGGTATGTTAGTCATTGTTTCATTGGTCTTACGTTATTTATGTTGTTATGAGATTTGCTCTGCATTAATTTATTTAGCTCATGTGACTGACTGCAATTCAGGAATTAGCTTTTCACGATGAAGAAAAGAATCGCAATAAGGAGGTGATTTAATTTACAGCTGTTTGAATTGATTAAGAGAAATCGGTATCTGCCTTGCTTCCAATTCATTAGAGATTGCCTTAAATCTGGTGCTTTTGTATTTGAATCATTTCATAATATTGGATCATTTTTTAAGTATTATATATGGCAGCTATGCTTCAGATATATGATGTTTTTACATGTCTGATATTTCCATCTTCTGCAATCCGGTCTCACATGGAGTCCCACACAATCTAGGTTAAGGAGATGTGATTTTGAAACATAAGATATTTGGTATTTTTAAGGAACTACCTGTCGATTGATTACAAAGTACATTAATTTGGAAGTTCCAAAGAACCTTTTGTAATTTTTGTTAGAGTTGAGTTTGTCCAAACTGTTTTTCTCCATGATGTGCAGATTCAGTCATCTATTGCTCAAACTTTGCGGAGACAAACTGAAGCCCTTGGTCGAAGACGTATTACAGATAAAGCAGGAGGATCTGTATTTGTGAGAAGGCCACAGGGAAGTCAACGTAACTCACAGGGTCAAAACAATTATCTGACATTGAGGAACCGCACTACACGAGAGAGTGCAGCTTTTTCTGATGACGATGTTGATGATCTTAATGATAATGATGTGGAAATTGACTCATCGTCTGCTGATGAGCTCTCACAAGAAATCAATCCAAGGAGACATAAGAGATGGTCCTCACATAGGTTTTCATCAACCACTTCGGCTGATGGTGGCCATGAAGAGAGTGATGATGCAGGACGGGTTAGAGACAATACCAGTGCATTGCCATTGAGAGCAGGCACCACTGAAGTACTTACTTGGGGCCGGGGGGGCACACGTAGCCATACTCGCTTTGGAAGTTCAAGTGGTTCCAGTGGAAAGAATTCAAAGAATACTAGGTTGACAAAACTGCTTGATCACCTTCGAAATTTAGACAACAATGAAAGCGAAGTGAGCATTACATGGTCTACATCTTTCCTGCTGTTTACTTTTTGCTGACATCTGATTTAGTTAACCAACTGATATATATATATATATATATATTTATTTATTTATTTATTTTTTTTTTTTATATGTATCAGTTGGATATGCATCTCACTCTTCTTCCCTTAGACAAGCAAAACGTTCCAAGTTTGGAGCGTCCCTATGTCTGCTGCCATCCTTCCTTGCCAATGAGACTTCTTCGCCAAGTGAACTTTTTATTTCTTAAATTTTATTTTGATGTTGTCATCTGCTGCTTAGTTTGGTTTTGACTACATTATATGTAACAAAACGTGCAGTTCATATCACTTCAAACCCCCGTGCAAGCAGATGAACTCGAGATATTAGTGAACATTCCAAAATATCCCTATGGCAATGAGACGGATCCCAGCTGTGCAACTTTTATGGACAATGTCGAACTATCAAAATGTGAAGCCTCACAGGGGGCTGGAGAGATGCGAGTACTAAGTGAAGAAGAAACAGTAGCAAATTTGGTCGCTAATGCTGCTTCAAGCCAGGGCAATTTAGTATGTATATTTTACAAAATAAAGGTTAGTATAAGTTTATAAGACTACAACGGCTGTTATAACATCGAATTGTTATTATTTCAGGTTTTGGTGTACCGGTCCAAATTAGCTACATAGTTTTATACACGTTCTTTCATTTATCACTTGCGAGAGAAATTATAAGTTCATCCAGCTTTCTATGGAGATAATATATAGAGATCGTGACCTGTGAAGGATGTACAGAAGTGATTACAAAACTCAATTTCATGGATAGCAGATGCACACAAGGCGGGGTTAGGTAAACACTACAAAGTAAGTTTACAAAACTCACTTTCGGCATTGTAAAGCATTTGTGAGTGTTAATATTATGTACAAAAGGAATGCCATTCCTCTTGGGTATGTATGGTAAAACCATGTTCTGTGTATGAAAACTTCTTATAGCCTTTCTAAAACAAAGATCAATGAATTTACGTCACATTGCTTTCAAATGGTCATTCATGTAACGTGTCAAGAAGCCAAAGCTGAATTTGGTACATGGGTAATGAAGATGGACTCAAGGATTTGTATTGATTCGTCAAAGTGAGTTTGCTTTTCAAAATTAATTTACGAAGAACTGCTTCCATGTTGTGGACTGCCAATGAATCCCGCTTTAGCTCTGCCATATTTGCAATCAAATGGCTTGGAGGGGGGAGCAGAATGGTTGCTTCTTCAGCTTGAAGCGGTTTTTATCCAGAAAGATTAGTCCTCACTCAAATGGTTATGGTATTGTCAATGAGTTCTTTATACATGGTTCTTCCCAGCTGCAACAGAAGCCCTTGGAAGTTAAAGCACTTGTTATTTTCAGAGAAAGAGACAAAAGAGAAGCAAACTCTTGTTGTATTACTTGGACAAGGACCTAAATTTCGGCTCTACTTGTCAGCTGGCAGCTTATATAAGGTCCCTCTTGTAGGGTATGTTCTTGAGGGTACCTTGTGGGTGATGGATACATATCTTGCAACTTGCGGTTTGCAAGTGGCTCAAGATTTTGAATAACATGTTCATTTTCACTCCTACACGCCTCTTATTTCGTTACAAACAAAAATATACAGAGGATAACAGTGAAGTGGATTTGACTGGTGTCTATAATGTTTATCCTTGCCCTAGTTATGCTTTAAATCGGTTGAATATCTCCGTCCAGAATGAGTATTACCTACTTGCCGAAATCCTTTTTGGCTGCCCATTGTATGCTTTGATTTACGTCATTGGTTGGTCTTTTTGTTGATGGTTTTGTCAAACGGGCCATCGATATATTTTAGCGAAAATGATGATAGTTGAAGGCTATGATGCTTACTGCATCATAAATCATGGCCTACTTGTGTGAAATAGTTAAAAACTGTCTTACCAGCTTAATGGCAATAAGAAAACAGAAAGAAATACGATACTTGGAAGCCAAAAATCGATTCTATGGAAAGATTTTAAAGAAGCCACTCCAAAAGAAGCTCCTTTAAAGCCTACCAATTAAAATAATTCGTTGATGGTTATATAGGAATAACTATTTATTAAGTTTTGGTAACTAAATATGAGTTTTTTTCGATCGATAGGTTTTTAAGGGCTTATTTTTTGAGTGGTGTTTTTTAAAAATTTTCTGGATACTATATGACACTTATTATCGAGAGACAGGCGATTCTTGAAGGAAAAAATGATTACATGAACGCAATAGAATACTAAAAAGCAAAAAAAAAAACCACAAACATGAGAACAGTGCCCCTAGATGCATACTACAGGATTGAACTTCCTCGGAGGACTTGACCAGTAACTCGAGGAAAACCAAAGGCTAACAACATGTTGGATCTTGTATGTACATGAGACACCGATCTTCTTTCCACCAAACATGCTCACTCCTGAATATCTTCACTCCATGTAAGTTGATTCCATTAAGTCTGCGGAGATTCCAACCTCCGAGTTCCTGTAATTCTCCATTGGATGATGAAGGCGTTGGTGGTCCAGAGAGGAAGAGGACACAGGGGAGGCCATCCTTGCAGGCAATGTGAAGCTTCTCTTGAATTTATGTTCCATTTTCCTGACACTGTTTGAGTAGCTTTCCAAGCTAAGATACTCACTTGGGTTGGAAGTAGTCACCATGTTTTCCCCACCATTCGGAGTAGGAGCCTCATAACCCATCTCTCCATTGCTGGAGCTGTTTCCTGCAGCTGGGAAATGGTGGTGCTGGGGAACTTTGCTGCCCAAAGCATCCATCCCAAACAGAAGCTTTGACTCCTCTGACCTCCCTGTGAGAGCATTGAAGAAAGATACGCCATGGGGCCATTTGAGCTCATTGTTATGGTCAGTAATCATGTCGATGTGGGAGTTAGTTGCATTTGGGTGGAGGAAGAGATGAGGCTCCTCTTTGGTCTGAACTCCCATCTGAGCTGCTGCACTGTGGAAAGTGGTGGAGGGTGGTGGAGGGATGAGCCTCTGACTCCAGTTGTAGATGGGAGTTGTGGTGGTGGGAGCTTGGCCTGGAGCGAATGGCTTGGATGGCTGTGAGAGAGTTGGATTGGTGGTCCTTGTGGAAGAGAAGAGCTGGGAGAGGAAGGAACAAGATTGGTAGCCTAAGGATTCAAAGGTGTGCCTCATTCTCAGCACAAAGTGAAGGTCTTCTAGCATCTGAACAAAACAACAAATTTAGCTCAAAATGTTTTTACTACCACTGATCAAGAAAATCACATATAGATTGCAAGGGGAGGGATCAAGAGTTTTACAACTTTGCAAGAACCCAGTTGGAGGAGTCCATGTCCAGCTTGAATCACAGCTATGGTCTAGACATAGAAATGAAAAGAAAAGGGAAGACAATTCAAATAAGGAATCCATGAAGCATTGGTAATTGATGGAAACCACATTACTTCAAGGGCATGGTGCGTATGGATGTAGGTTTACCTGAATTCCAGAGTTGAACTGGTCTATCCATTCAGGTGGAAGCTGCAATTTTGTTCATTTCTTGGAGATGATTAATGATAGATAGTTTTCTAGAAAATAGACAAGAAAGTGAAATTTTCTGTACTCACTGCATCAAAAGAGCTCTGCCAGTAGTTAGAAATGTTGGGTTCAGATTCAGTAGGTTCTTTGAACACCCATTTGTGGCACTTATCTGAGGCTACCTTGCCCATTAGCCTGTCAATAAAATCAATCGTTGCAAGTCAACAATTTTTCTCAAACAAAACCAAGTCATTAGATCATTGGGCCTTCAAGAACAAGAAAAATCAGAAGACAGTCTGCACATCTTTTTCTTTTTATCTGCATCCGAATACCATGAACTATCGTGATGGTAAGAAAAACAAAACTAAAGAAACACCTACCCAGTACCCACCCTTCTCCATAATTATACAATTGTATGGACATCTTGCTGAAGGCCTTCCTCGCTAGATCTTCCCCTTCAATCTCCTCCAACCACTCTGCGACCCTTGGCCGCCAAAACCCATCTTCCCACATCAACATCCTGCACAAGAGCAACCAACTTTCAATCATCACATTCAGATTCAAATTCAAATTCAACACAAAAAATGGGATATAAATCTTCCTGTTCTAGGTAATTGTGTAGCTGAAACATTTAAAACATTTGCACTATAACTCACAAGCTGTCATTGTCATCTCCAACCTTGCACCCATTTCCACCTCTGGACCTCCTGCAATCCAAATACTTCAAACTCACAATTTTGAACATGAACAGGAAAGCCAAAGTTTCATGAAGGATCAAAGGGAATTACGGTCTTGGGCGAATGGTCCAGAAGACAGAATAAGTCCAGTCCGAGTTGAGACATACATTGCGAAGGGCTTCATGAAGTGCCATGATACCAACCGCTTCTTTGCTCCTATCAGAGGCACCTGAGCCCACCATCTCTCTCACCTCCTCCTTTTCTTCTTCTTCAAAACACAACACTTTATCTCTCTTTCTGAATATTAGCTTAGCTACCTTAGTACATGTGTTAGCTCCTCGTATTTATACAAAGACCAATCACCCACCAATTTGTTAAGTAAACTGTAAAATCACCTTCAGCTTTTGCCAACCTCTCTAAGAGAAAAGAGTATGAGGACTAAAGGTGAAGATAGAGAAGTAAAGAGATGAAAGTGAAGCGCTCTCTTTCTCTCTCTGTAGCTTGGGTTTATAATATCTGTAAGACTGCAATGAGATCTTCACAGCTTTTGTGTTAAGTGTGTTATGTGAACAAAGTCTGGAGAAGACTTAAGGAGCAGTCTATGTAGTGGAAAATGCTGGGTTATGTTGGTAGGAGATCGTTACTTTTGTAAGAGGGAGGTGAGATGGGAGTGTGCGTCACAATTATGTCATGGCTTTAGAACTTCATTAGGTCTTTGAGGCTTGAGAAGAAAAGAGAAGGTATGAACCAGTTTGGCAATGGCTGGACTTAAGACAATTGGAGGGTATTCAAGTAATGCTCATCAATTGCTTACTTTGCTTGGGAAAAAATACGCCGCCAACTTTGAAATATGTTGTTTACTGGTGTGATTTAGCAATGACTTTGAAATTTGTTTACTGGTGCAATTTTTATATGTGAGTTTTCTTTTGGGATTGAGAGGTTGAACATGCCCCAAGTGGAAAGAGAACCATTTAGATAGAGCTTCTAACCGTCGTAATTACCATATCTGGTAAAGTTTGATCTTTCAATTACATTCTCTTTTTTTAAAAAAAAGTTTAAAGTTTCTGCTATTACTTAAAAATCGTTTGTAAAATGAAGTCTTTAAGTGTATAGCTAATGAGTGTGAAATTTCATGTTAAGATATGCCAAAAAATATAATGCTTTGTTTTGTTAAACTTTTTTCCGGAATAATTAGTATCAGTTACGTTGAATAGTTCTATGAAAACTAAGTTTAATATAGGCCACTGGATTATAAGGACAATTGGAATAAAAAAAAATAAAGCTTATGATTTGAATACGTGGTAGAATAGTTTGCAGCTAATAATATTCTTATATCAGCTGAACCGCATGGGTTATAAACCTCTTTTTTTAGAGAAGAAATAATGACAATGTTTAAAAAATAAGCATCAATTAATTCTACGTCAGCAACTTTGGTAATACACAGGATACCAGTTTAACCCTAGACAAACAATGGAAACTAAAATACAGCAGGGGTAAAGGGAATTTTCGATAGAACAATGAATTGCGTAGAGATTAGAAAGAATAGTTATGACGAAAGCACTTTAGTGGTCCGATACTAAGGATTCTCGTATCCTCCATTTTAGAAATATCCATTTAAAGTTAAAGACTTATAGAGTGACATATTCCAGATTTAAAAAAAAAAAAAACAAAGTCGAAAATCTAAATTTCTGGTTAGGCCCTTTACTTCAAGCCTATATTCTTAGTATACCATATCCATAGAAGTTTTGTCAAAGTATTTAATTGTAATAAAGCCCTCCTTTATAGTATAAACTACAACAATTATTGCACCTAACAAAAACAAAACTGCATTAACTCCCAATTAACATATTTTAATAATCTTAGTGCAACAACTAAATCTCACTAGATTAGCAAAAACCAGTGTAAATATCTTTTAAAACATTAAAAATTTGACAATGTAATCTTTTTATCCCAGTCTTGTTAAGACATCAGTGTTCTTCAATGATTTATTTATATTTTTCATGAAACGTTAATCATAATATGTACATGTATTTGCTATCCACAATGTTCTCCTAAACAATACAATACACAAGCTCTAATTATTGTTACATGAAATAACAATCCTAGTTATTGGTAAACATCAAATTTATCATTATGAAACATTTTAAACATGTATTTAATGAAAGCCACATCACCATTACCACTCATCGACGAAGGTTTCATTAACCAACCAATATTCTCACAAGCCTCTCACATCACTAACTACTAAGCTCTTGTTACCAACTCCAACTCCCCCATAATTATACTTAATTAAGCACAAGCTTCTAGAAAAGTATGTGCCTTTGATACTTTTTAACTTCATGTTAACAGAAAAACCATGGGATAGCTGGTCAAAGTGTTAATTGTAAAAAAGAGTGATGTGCTAGTTGTGATTTCACCAAAATTGCCCCACTTGTATCCATGTAGCAAACTTCAATTATTTGGGTTAGATTAAAATAATGTGACACAGATTAGTGCATAAACATTCTTTTTTAGTTAATGATAGTATGCCAGATGAAGGGATCTTTTTAGGCTAATTTTCAGAGAAGAGGTAGGGGTCACGTGCGCACGTGAGGGAGGGCAAGTGGGTCGGTGCATCGTTAACTATAAACAATGGTTTAAAAACAAAGTTCATAGTTAAAAGTACAAAAAAGGTCGTAATTAGGATGAGTGCCTAATTGACAAATAAAAGCAATTATTTACAACAGGGTCCCCATTTATTCATTCATTTCATGGTAAAGGCCTCGTTTATTGTTCCGATGTTAACTTATGATTAATACCACCCTTGTACTTGGAGAAAGGACAGGTATATTAGTTATAATAAAGTATGTTTTTGGAATGAAGTTTTAATACAGTTAAAAAATATGAAAAAAAATTTATCTAGACAAAGAGTGAAACATGGATTGATTCTTGGGTTTTGTATTGATCATTGATTGATTTATGAAATATAAGGTGCCAACAAAAACAACTTGATAGTTTATATCATGCCCCAATTTTTCACAACAGCCCAATTTGTCACAACAGCTCATGATCTTGTCTAATTGCACAAAGAAAATGATTGCCTCTGTAATTTTGTAAAAATCCGTTCTTAAGGGCTTTTCACTAATTTTGGATCTTCTTATGGTAAAAAAAACAAATTAAATAGGTAAATTCATAATTATTTCATATTAAGGGACGGGGTACAAAAATGAACGAAGAATTGACGGTTCTTTTATAATCAGTAAATACTTAGCTGAAAGACTATACCAAAACATACACATTCCTTCCCTCCACCATTGACTTATCGTATGTTGTTCACATCGCCAACTAACCTGCGTAACCGATTACAGCTTTTAATCTACAATCGAATAGGCTAATCTATTATAATCAGTATTTAAATTAGAATGGATAATTGTTTTATGAAAGTTCATCAACTCCTATGAAACGGATTAATTAGATGAATCGCAGGGCACCAATCCCTTTGTGTACAAAATACAAATAACGATAAACTATATATTTGAGTTTAAAAAGTACAAATCAAAATAAATAATAATAACAATACCACTACTCCCACTAATAATAATAATGATAATAGTGACAGATGATGATGATAATAATAATAGCAGTAATAATAATAATAATAATAACCATATGGTAAATGGTCGTTGAATTATCAATTGAGTACCATGACATTGGCTAATAGAAGTGAATATATTCCACAAATTGAGCTGATTAATATCATGTTAATTATTATTTTTTATATATTTTGACCGATTCACAATTATAAATTTATGACAAATAAACAACAAATCAGAATGTCATAGCCGCGAGATTCTGTGGATCCCTAACAAATCTATAATACAGCATTTACATCAGCAGGTATACAAATAAACAATAAGAAGTTCTGATTAAAGTTATTATTAGCTTAACCATTCTGAGCAAATCTGGTCGTTGGGGAATCTTTGAACGAGGAAGCTTGAAGAAAACTATATACTCTCTTTGTCTTTTGAAGTCTGCTGAAAAAATCACCGAGACTGTTTAATTAAGAACATTCATGCTTATAGTTCGAGCTCAAAAAATTGATATATATGATCATAACAAGAATTTGAAGATCAGCTGTAGTAAAAAGTAATTTTTCTTTTCCACTCGAAAGAATTAAGCACATATTTTTGTTGCATCTTCACTCTTCCTATCTTCCTTCGTAGTAGTGAAGTTTAGAAGTTGCAGAGGATCCTCTGATTTTAACAGAATTATCATACCCTTAAACCAAGGCAGCAGAAAAAATGGCCTGTTGATTAGTTCTTGCCTTCTTGGTTTTCATGCCAAGATCATATGATCAATGAACCGAGTTAAGCCTGTTTTGCTTGGGGGTGGGCTTAATTGAATCTCTAATTGGTTACATTCATAAGCGATGCAAAACTAACAAATACTAACCTTACACTAAACGGACATAAATTTTGAGAAGGTAATTATGCAGGATTGATGTTCTAAACTTTGCATATATATAAAATGCTTCATCATCTGACATATCCAAAAATCTCCACCGACTGTGGCCAACCCATAAAAAAGAGGGAAAATATCATAGATGTCCGGTTATCAATTTTTTAAAAAATAAATAGCCAAATTTTCAAACTTATATCACACATAATTATTTTTAAACCTTTAATCACAACTAAATCTCATTATTTCTATTCAATGACCAAAATACCCATAAAAGTTTCATTTTTATTTAGATCAATGTAGATAATGGACCGACAAGTTTTTGATGTAACAAAGTAGAAATTAACCGGGCAGGTTTTTGATGTAACGATAACTTATATAATTTTTTCCCTTTCAACTTATATTTGTTGGCTTTGTTTGGAAACTAACAAGGAGTAGCTGCGTTATGTGACAAATGAGCTTAGGGCGGTGAAATTCAAAATATGATGCTTAAAATCGTCAAAAGTGAGGTTTTGTGGTGAAAAGATCAAGATGTGGAGGAAGAGCCGGTGAAGATGATCATTCCAAACAAGCACATAAAAATATGTTGCACATGAGAATACACTTCATGTTCATGGACATACATGCACTAGTAAAGGAAGAGGAGATGTTAAGTGTTTGGACAGATTTATCCGGTTACGTGGATAATTTTTAAAAGTTATATTTATCTGATTACATGGGTGATTTTAGAATTTTTATATATCTAAATAATTGCTAAGATTTTTACTTATCCGGTGATGACATAATGCCTCAAAGAA
Organism: Piper longum; assembly: GCA_032619315.1. NCBI lineage: Eukaryota > Viridiplantae > Streptophyta > Magnoliopsida > Piperales > Piperaceae > Piper > Piper longum. The sequence continues at coordinate 13,399 of JAVDBV010060270.1, forward strand.
GAAGTCTCGCTCGTTCCAAAACTGTCGGAGGAAGAATAGCCAAAAGAAGAGGTAGGCATTGTTTCAAAACTGCCGGAGGAAATCTCTCCTCCAGGAGTTATCCTAATTCTATAAAAAGCCCGGTGATGTTGAAGCAAGGGGGGGCTCGTACGCTAAAGAAAAAAAAAGGCTTTTGTAGAGAAGAGAATAGAGAAGAAAGAAGAAGGGGAGGAGCCCCTCGCCGGAGATCTATCTCCTGCGACCCCCTATCTCAACCAACTAGTACATGATACATTCACTACAGAGAAGAAATTATCAAGAGTTGCCTTATTGCCACACTACA
>JAVDBV010060271.1:2851-21088 GCA_032619315.1 Piper longum
CGCCCCCCCCGGGGGGGGGGGGGTTTTTTTTTGTAGCAGGTAGTCTACAATTGATTTGCTAAATCGGCCCATTGGGCTTCAGCAGGGCTTTGAATAATTGATTGATTATATTATGATAAAATAAAGTGATTATTGATTGTTGAATGTGTTTGTTGAAATGCCAAAGAAGGGGGAGGTGGCCACTGGTTTGGCCAGCAATCTCCTTCTTCTTCTCTTCTTCTTCCCGATTTCTGCCCATGGAGTATGATATCTGCAACTCTTTGTCTGTTTGGTAGTATCTCTAGTTTCGTTTATGCTTCTTGTGAGTGTAATTTTTTTTTTCCATAGATGTTTGTTTTATTGGATGTTATAATTGGGTTTATCATGTTGGCATGCTGATTTTGGCTCATCTCTGATCTGGGTTTTGTTCTGTAATCTCTTGTTATTTTGCTTCTCGGTTAGTGGGGATGTATGAGCATTATATAGTGTGTTAATTAATATATTATTATTAGGTGATGGGGGTTGGTGGGAGTGTGAAAGGAGAGAATCCTCTGGTTGTGAGCACTTGGCCTTTTTTAGATGCGGTTAGGGCTGCTTGGAGGGCTCTTGAAGATGGGCGTTCTGCTGTTGATGCAGTTGTGGAGGGCTGCTCTGCTTGCGAAGAGCTGAGATGTGATGGAACTGGTATGGCCTTAAACTTGGATCCTCTTAAATTACGTATGCGCTAATCTGAGATTTATTTGGAAAGCTGCTCAATTTTGAATTGCTTAATGCCTTTGAAAATGAACGTGGAAGATGGTATATCCATCCATGGTTCAGAGAGCCTAACTTTCGTTCATGCTACAGTTTAGTATTTTGTTTCCTTGTTGTACTGCGGATAAATACTTCATCATGTTAATTGACACAATATTGTTGACAGTTGGGCCAGGTGGGAGTCCAGATGAAAATGGTGAAACCACAATTGATGCCCTAATCATGAACGGGGTAATCTTTTCTCTATGTAGTCATTTTTGGTCTAGTTTAATGCACTTTTATGCCTGCTGATGTTGGTCTTGTACTTTATTTTTGTCCAAGGATTCTGATAGATGACTATGGAAGTCGGGGCAGTTGCTGCTATGAGGTATGTGAAAGATGGAATCCGAGCTGCAAAATTGGTGATGGATTACACGGAGCATACCCTACTTGTTGGGGAGCAGGCTTCCGCTTTTTCCATTTCAATGGGTCTTCCAGGACCTACTAACCTAAGTTCACCCGAGTCACTGGGGAAATGGAACAAATGGAAAGAAAATTCCTGCCAGCCTAATTTTCGAAAAAATACTATACCCATGCACAGTTGCGGTCCTTTTCATCCAGCCAATGGGATTTCAACGATGATTGACCGCTCTTATCAATGTTGGAATGACAAGGAATGTACTGCCAATCTAGTGGAGCCCCTCCCATCCAAAGGAAAGTTCGTCAACTACAAAAACCATGATACTATCTCCATGGCTGTTATTGATAACGTAAGGTCTCAGTTATCCTGATGATGCCAATTTTAAATTTTCTTCACCAATTAACACAGTAGCTACACTTCAGGCGAGGAATATTGCAGTTGGCACTTCAACAAACGGAGCCACTTTCAAAATCCCTGGAAGGTAAGAGTGATTAACTCAGAAAGCTTGTTCTCATTTAGAGATGCTGTTTGTCTTACAGTGGATGTGATCTTTACTTTTTTATGTCTGATTCATGTGAAATCTAGTCAGTCTCACCAAATATGGAACTGGATGCATATTTTTTACAATTTTCGTTGGACTCTATGGTTGCCAATTTGTTTCTTTGTGATACTTTTTTGGCGGTTCATTGATTACTAGAATATAACTCCGAGCACCAGACTGGTCTCATGTTTGGTCAAATGCCGGGGTCAAATATTTGATGGTTACTGTTCTAAAACAATGGGCAAATGTCATTAATACATTGTGGTTGACACAACATAAAACAAATTTTGTAATTCAGGGGTGGTTGATTTATCCTTGTTATGACTCAAATCAAATTGGGAAAGGCTCATAAACAAATAAAAACGTGATTGGTGTGTTTTTTTTTTGTCTTTACTGACCTTAATAGCAGACTCAGCCAGATCTGATCAGTGTAAATAAACTGAGACGAACGCGTGCTTTTCTTGACAATCTCTGTGATTGAATTTCTACATGGGAGCAATTATGTTCCTTTTGGACGCATAATCAGATGGTTCATTGTTGACTGGAAAGGAACTGATTGGACAAACCCTGGTATTCAATGGTGGACGCACGTTATTTAGCTGGTCATTTCATTTCTTTGCATTTTCAGGGTAGGCGATGGTCCAATTCCCGGTTCCTCATCTTATGCTGATGGGGAAGTTGGTGCTTGTGGGGCAACTGGTGATGGAGATATTATGATGCGCTTCCTTCCTTGGTAACCTTTTAACCTTTACATAAAATGTAGTTCAATTCTTTTCATCTTTTTACACTGATTCTCCATACAAATTTTCATATTCAATCTTTGTTGTTCTTTGCTTGATCTTCAGATTCCTAGTTCACATTACTGCTAACTGACTTATCTACATTATGGTTCAACTATATTTTTATTCTGACAGCTATCAAGTAGTAGAGAGCATGAGATTGGGAATGAACCCCAAAACTGCTGCTGAAGATGCAATATTGCGCATAGCACGCAAATTCCCAGACTTTGTCGGTGCTGTATTTGCTGTGAATAAAGAAGGTGTGCATGCTGGAGCTTGTTATGGATGGACATTCCAGTATTCTGTGAAAAGTTCAAACACCAAGGATGTAGAAGTCTTTACAGTGCATCCTTGGGAGGCAGCCCCCACATTTTAAAAGCTTTTTGAAAGGTTTGTCCCTCTTGTATGAACTAGATTTTGACAAGAGGTCTTGTAGCTATCCTTTGTTTCTCCTTAAATACAACTCTTAATTTTGACCATGTGATAAACTTTGGTCAGTTAAAGAGTGTTCCATTCTACCACAAAAGCATGATTCTGATGAACAATATTATTGATTATTATTGTCCAACGTTTTTGTGATGGATAACTATTAATTATTTATAAGTTTGACATGCCAAAATATTAATTAATTGCAGGTAGATGTATTTATACAACTGAGGCCCTGAAAAGTGGTGGTTATGAAAATATTCCCCAAGGAATATCAACAAGTTATGTAAAAAATCATACGAAACTAGCTTTCACCGAATTTGTGTAAGATCAGCCCGGACCTAACCCTGGGGAGCCCTAGTGGGCTCTAATCACTCGAAGGCAAACAAGTCAAGTTTAATCTAATTAAAACCTAATTTGACTTGCCTATGAGTGAGCACAAACATTAGGGTTCAGAACTGATTAGGACCTAATCTTTTGTTTCATATTCAGATCCGGACCAAACTTGCGTGTTTGGATTTTTAGTCTCCTCTTCATATCAAAACAGGGTTGGCTGTGATCCAATCCAAACCCTGTCTAAGCAATTGTAATCATATCCACACACATCTGCCTAAATGGGCCGACCATCCACACCATAAATGGGCTGAACGACAGGCCCAATTATCCCATGACGGCCCAATTATTCCATGACGAGGCCCAAGCCCATCTCAACTCTATAAATTTAAAAAAACTGTTTCATGAAGAAACCGAATACTAGTCATTCCCGCCATCACCCAACTCCTCTCCCAAGCTCTCTCTCCAACACCAACGAAGCAGTCTCTTCTCCATTTTCAGTTCTCCCTCAACCTACCACCCTACCCACATCCTCTTCTTGATTGCCAAAGGCTCCTCCATCTTGTTGCCAGATTGTAGAGTTTTTCTTCGTTTTTTCTCTGATTTGACGATTTATCTTCTTTATGAAGCTCTGTTTCTGAGTCGTTTTGCCGGTAGAAGGAGCTCAATGAATAACCATTTCTTCCTGGTTCGCGTTGGAGAGGTCGTTCTTGCTCTGTGTCCGAGACCGCTGTGGTGGGAACTGGTCAGGAATGCCCGCAATGTGAGTTCCTCACTTTGTTCTTGACGTTGTTGATTGTTCTTGATCGATTCGTTGCTCGTGCGTGATGTTTTCTGCAAATTGTTCGAAGAATATTTGTGATGTTAGGAATCGATACTCTCTCCGTGCTTAAGATTATGCTCGAGAATTGGGTCCCTTGAGAGTAAGATTGATATGTGCAACGTGTATGCGGTTGAGGAGATGCCCCATGGTGTGATTCACGAGCCATGGCTCCCCAATACTGGTCGGTTGCCACCGTTCCGAGAATCGGAGGCTGACACTCTTGTTGTTTGCTACCCTGCTTTGAGATCTCTTGTATTGGATTCGTTCCTGGAGAATGGATATCTGGTTGCAGATGCACAGCTTTGTGGTTCATGGCTGCCTTGTTCTCAAGAACTGAAACTCTACATGGAGGCTTGTTACGTATGTGTTCGGCCATATAGAGTTAAAGGCATGCCAAGAATGGAGCACTCGGTTCATGGATTCACTTGGAACGTAAATGGGCAGGCCTAGAAACCTTTTGGTACATATTGTTCTTTTATGGTGATTTGTCAGTCACAATTTCCTGAATCGCATAACATTTTTTCATCTTTTCCACCATTCTGTGCTAGGTCTTTGTTACCTACTTTAGTGGGAAAGGGGAAGGTTTCAAAACTTGAGAAAAAGTGCGTCCGCCCCATATTCGACCTTGCAAACGTAATAACGGAGGTGTGCTTACTGTTCCTTGTTATAATTGAGTTTTTTTCTTACGAAAAAAGTGGAGTTTTGCTGTTATGGACATGGTGACATACTTTGTAATCAAATTAAGTTGTTCTTTCTTTTTCAATTTTAGTTTGGATGATCATGCAAGTTACACGTACACACGTACAGAGAGGCTGGACATGCACTTGACAGATAGTTGCAAAAATCAGAATTAGCCGAGTTATGCAACTATGACTTGGCATGATGACAACTCTGACAAACCAGCAGCTGGATCATCACGATGGAGTAGTAATTGCGGCAAGTTACCCCCTCTTTGCAAAACCATACTTATTAATTAAAGAACTTGTTTTCTGTTCATAAAAATTGGTAGTTGTTGCAATTGGTAAGCCTGGGAATGCACTGGTAATATATTCCAATTACGTGGGTTATCTCTTTGCCAAATAACAAGTTAGTCACTGGATGATGAAATTATTCTACTTGAGCAGTTCGTAGCAACTTTCTCTCTTTATCTGGTTGAAAATTTTCACTTTGATTTATTGTCATTTGTTCAAGTGCCAAAGCAAGTAATCCATGACATAAAATTCATGTCGATGGTGATGACAGATTTGATTTGGGTTTTATATTCAGGGTTTTTATGGTCTTTTTAACGAAGCATTGAATGGGCTACTGAAATCAAGGCATGCAACTCCTAATCCTCCAGCTCCTCCGGACTTCTATAATTTTAATGCAGCTCCTTCCATCCCTGGTGATGAAGAACATCATCCTCTCCTCCAACAACCAGGACCTCGCAATACTCACACGACAGTTTTCAGTTCGTATCAGCCATCTACCTTTAATATATTTTGCTCTGCAACATGAATCATTTGGTATCTAGTCTTACCATCTGCTCTCCTTTTTTGTATAGGTGAAAATGTTGGAATCGTTGAAGCAGCTTGTTAGGAACCCTCAATTAATTTGTATTTGTCAAACATTTTACACTATAATTATCAGCATGTTATGTGTTGTATAAGTCTTTCTAATGGTCTTGATGATGCTTCAGATACCTCTGGATTTCCAATACCAAATGAAAGATTTGCATTTGGGCACATACCTGCTGGTTCAACTGATGCCATTGTCATTTTGTAATCTCTTGCTACCCAGAATTTGTTTGTGGTTTTGTCCAGTGAAATAGAAATATATAATAGGTTTGTCTGTACATGAAATTTCTTTGTTGAATGATACTGTTATTGATTACTGTTACTGGTATTTGAACTAAACTAGGTAGTTATACTAAATTGTGTCATTGACTTATTTGCTTCAATGATCTGTCATTTGGTAATCATGTATTCATGTGTTGATAAGCTACTTATGCTTGATCATTGCAGCACTACTGGGGTGAGAGACCCGGTGACTTCTGCTTTGCAAATTGTTCTTGGGAAGAGAGTATCCCTTGACATTGCATGGGTTAAACGGAAAAAAGATCTGACATCGGCAACTTCCACCTGCTATGCAGCTTCTTTCGTAGGGTGAGAGCTTTTATGAAATTGATTAAGATGTAACTTGTATCTGACTTGTAAGCTTTACTTGAGCAAAGTTTTGTTTCTACATGTTTCCACATTTTCGTACATCTGAATCATGTAATTTGTTGGTAGGAATGTTACCTTTTTCTTTCACATTCAGATATTTCTTGTATTAGGACTTCTCTTTCAGTCTATAAATACTGCTTTAATCCTTCAACATGAAATGTTGAAGGTTATGGCTACCTTGTTCTTTTTCCTTTTCAAGTTTTGTATTTTGTCTAATTTTCACTCCATGAATTATTTGTCTCACCACCCCAAAATAATACTTCATTAACTGCCAGGTATGGATTTTATGGAGATGTTATACAGAAAGTGAGAAATATCACTGGATGGGACCTAAACGTTATGATTTTTCTGGCACAGTGATGTTTATGCAGCATAGGTCTTATCCTGGTGCATCGAAATCCATGGCAAGCCAGCCTTTCTGGGGTTTTTTGTTTGTTGCTAATCCCAATAGAATCATGTTTTTATTTTCAGGTCTTACAATGCTGAAGTTGCTTATATAGATGCCCCCAATGATGTCACAAACATTATTGGCATAAAGAACATTTGGAAAATTTGGAGAACAAGGCATCCTGACCGAATGATATGCTGTGTGAATTGCCCTATTTCTAGCAACAACAGTCAGGCCTTCAACTTCGCCGACCTCAGTGGCAAAGATCAAGAGGAAGACACATCAGTGTTGGTGCAACCATCAAGTCTTGCAGAAATGAAATGGCCCCAGATGGCCTTGTTGCTGATGCACACCTATCTGATGGTTTCTTGCACTTGGTGCTGATTAAGAACTGTTCTCGGCCTAAATATTTGTAGTAACAATTTACAGATGATGCATTTTCTTCACCCGTGCATTTTTCATTACACTAAGTAAAACTATGTAATCTGTGTATTTGGTATCTGCATCTCCGGTCATTTACTGCATCTTGCAAGAAAAGGGTGTGAGCCTCTCATGTTTGATTTTGTGGAACTTCACAAGGCATGTTATGATCGATCGATTTGCTTCACTGTGTCAATAGAACTACTTTTCTCATTGCTTCACAATATCAACTAATTGCTCTTTGATTGACAGACACATGCATTCATCTTCATGTCTGAAGATGCGGATAGTGCTTGGAACCTGGATGTTGAGCTGCTTCAAGCTTCAATTCTACCTGCTCAAGTAGTCCGTGGTCTGAGCAGGGTATTCAGAAATGGACCTGAAGTTTAAAGCAACAAATTAGAAGGGAGTGCAATGGGAGTAGTTAGAACTGAGGTTTCACCATTGGTTGGCCACAAAGAAGAACAGTTTTTTTCAGCTTTGGTTCTCTATTTGCAGTTGAAGTGGAAAGGAGACTCCACCTTCAACGTTCATAGCAAAATGAGATACTAAAAGTTGAGAAAACCTCCTGCATTGACTGTAAATGTGATGTATGCTGAAACAGTTAACATGTTCGGGAAAGATTGCATTTCCTTATTGTAAGAATTGTTGTCTTCAACAATGTTGGTTTCTACTTGGAACAGTTTAACTGTTGCTCTAACTTGACTTGATTTATGTGGGCAATGAGAAGCTTTCTTAATTTCAATATTAGGGAAATTACAAAGAAGGATGTGTAGCAGACAGTACATAGAAATCAAGTTGCCCAGAGTTCCAAATTTGAATCATTGAGATTTTTTTTTACTATATTTTTAATTATAATTACAAAGAGAAATACAAAATCTAAACCGTTAAAAACTATACTCTTACTTCTAATTTAATAATTTTTAAGAAGAATTTTTTAAGCTAACAATAATTTGATGTATATCGATTAATTAAAAAACAACATTAAATAGAAAATTTTAATATATATATATATATATATATATATATAATCATCATAAGAATCACAAACCAATTCGTCGTGGATAGGTGATCGCCTCCTCCACCGGTTCCCCCCACCCGCGTTCTCCGGCGAGTTCCTTCCCGGCCAAAGACATCATTTTCACGGACCTACCTACAGTTTCGTTTTCCATATCGGCCGGTGACATATCGCTGACGTCTTGCGGGATGGGGAACCATTAATCAACGGAATCTCGGTGGGGATGTGATATGGAATTTATGTCATTTGCCATTTTTTATGTTAGCACAAGTCTGCCGGCCAAATCTATTAGATTGGACTTCCTTCCCAGCCCGAGCAGGATGGCGTTGAATCTGCGCCAGATGCAAACGAGTGAATGGTTGGAGCAAATCTGGTCTCTACCCCAGCTATATCCAGGCTGAGGTTATCTTAACCTAAACCAGATTTGCGCCATGGCAGAATGAGCCTGCAACACTAGAAAATGTGGATTTAAACAAGGGTAAAGTTCTAGATCTAATACTATTCAAACATATTTTGGACTTGTTCATATTTCCGTCGAAACTAATTATCGACATTAACAAAATTTTCGTGCCTTAATCAAAATACAATAATCTTTTTTTGCACGGACAGCAGTTGTACTTTTGATAAATTATATAGTTGTTTAGTAGCACCATTAATTAAGAATGCGCAAAGTGTGGGTTACTTAATGTGAACCAAATAATAACATATAATTATGCCGCTTAAAAAGAAATATCAGCCTCCTCCTTTTGAGAAACCGGCCAACAGCTAGTCAATGATAGTGGCTTACCTCTTCACTCCCATCATTAAAAAATTCGTTAATCACACATGAGCTTAATCATTATGGGCCCCTAATGTCGGATCAATTAAACTATAAGCAATCACCACATTGGAACTCAAATCATATCAAGATTTTAAAAAACGATCGTGCCCCAATTAGACACATGATTAGCCGACATTCGCATATGATTAGGTTCCTAATAATATCCAAGTGGGCCTCGTGGCCTCGAAGGACAGTGCGTGGATTATACTCCCTAATCATCTTTTATTTCGACATAATCGTCACACCATCCGCTTGTCTGTAACAAGTGATTATTGTAAGTTTACATGATTGGTGTTATTAATCAATTTAATTATATCAGACTCGATGAAAACTAAGCAACCTTTAAGGCACTGATTATTGTTAATTATTTGTCATTCCAATTGTCCACGTGATTATGACAGGTACGCCCAAGTCCATGATTTGCCTGACTATCACAGGTTTGCACATTCTCATTCTCTACATCTTAATCTTGTCTTTCTGATTAAGTGAAGGGTTATTGAGTAATCAGTAGGCAATATATTAATGATTTTAATTTCAGTGAGGGTTTTTTTTTATAATGGGTCGATATGAAAAGGGAGTTCTCTAATTAGATTGCATGTAGAAACCCTTATGAATTTAATAACTTTTAAAGGGTATTTCGAGCTCCTTGAATGGAAATGGAAGCTTTTAAATTATGTTTAGAAATGTTTAAATTAATTTTCGTATAAGATCTTATCGGTAGTGTTTTAAAATATTTATCATCAATAGGGTAGGTTTAGGTCGGATATTAATCACAGAAACAAATCATAATAACATATTTTATAGGTCATGACGTGAATTATAAGGTGGCCATCAAATTTGGCGCTATTACTCTGAATATAATTTGAGTGGAAAATACAAATCAAATCCTTTAGAGAAAATTTTAATTTATTTTTGTGATTTTGAAATGTGTGAATGAATGGGTTCTAAATCCGATTAATCTAACAAAGTATTTTTAAGTACATATATATCTCTAAATTTTGAATAGGAAATTCAAATCCACACATAATCAAGATTCAAAGGTATGGTCAAATATTCGATTAATTATTTTTTCCCACCCAAATAAAAAAAACACAACTCTATATTATATAGATACAGATAAATGGGGATGACCGTGAGTTGGCGTTGGTCAAACTCAAACTTCAAAAGCAAGACCTTTGAGTTTAAAAAAGTTTATTATTTTTTAAAGAAAACAAAAAAAGGGACAAAATCTAGGGCCGTACGTGCCACATGTGCAGACCAAAATAGCTTTTACCGGCCAGCACATGAGGCCCAGCTAAGCCCTCTCACATGGGATGCCTTCCAGAGGGCCCACCTGCGACCACTTCTCCAGAATCGGATATCTGACGGTCGAGATCTCTCACACGTGTTGGAGCTCCGTCTTGATTGGGTCTAGCTGGCAAGTATTGGTCGATTTGGGAACGTCAAAACGTTTTTCGGTATTGTCTTTGACACCAGTACACGTGTGACGTGTGATGATCTGGCCACTTGTGTCTCACCGTCCATTGTATTATTGTGTTTTTTTTTTCTCCCCACAACTTTTATTTATTCTCTTTTAGGAAAAAGCTTAGTCACAATACTTTGTAATTGAGTAATGGGTTTGTAGTTTATTGATACATGTATATTAACGTTTATAAGGTTGAATCGAAGTTAATTAGATTTCAAAATTACAAATAAATGATGATTTTTTATGATCAACATTTAATTATATATTAATCAGTACTATAATTTTTAATAAAAAAATACAACAATTTAAAAATTGGGAACAAGTTAAAATAATATAAATCGTACCAGATTTAAAGAGGGGTAGCGTGTAATAGGTCGGACCAGCACCATATATTATTTAAAACTATAATATTAATAATAAAATTGATTTAATACAGTCTTGTTTGTGTTTATGATTATTATTTTAGATAAAAAATATAGCCCCGTAAAGGGGTGGGTAGGGAAACTATTAGTTAATTTTTTGTTTGTCTGAGGTGAGTTCGCAGATTTTTTTACCATGACAATAAATTTGGGTAACTAGTGAAGGTTTTAATTTGAATTTTGGTCAACATTTTAATAGCTGTATTTGTAGCTTAAAACATGAGTAGTTGTTTAATGTGCTCTTTTGCTATAAAAGAAAGATTTACAGCCTTTGACAAGTGCCTTTTAATCATATATACATTAAAAAAAAAGAGTTGCATTAGATTAATGCTCTCGAATATCTTATCATATAAACAATGACGTGACGTCTAGTGCATGTTTTGGGGATTTTGATTATTGCAGGATGGACATTGGCCAACTCAAGTTCTGTTCAATTATCAGCGAACTTGTTAAAACTGGTCATGAAAAACACAAATAAACGCAAAATTTAATGGAAAATAAGTATTTGTAATGCTTAAGAATGAGCCGACATAACTTTAACAACTAGTAAAATGTAATATAAAATTATTGGGGAAAAAAGTACTGTAAAATAAAATAATATATTAATAATGTATTAGGCCCAATGAGACCCTCAAAAAAGACATGTAATAGGGTCTCTTTTAATCTAAAATTTAAATTAAAAAATAAAAATTTTCATTAGCCTATATAAACGTTATTAACATTATTCACAATAAATGTTAGATAAACTCAACAATCTCCTCTTCCTATATAAGGTGATCCTAAAATTATTATTGTCTAATAATCTCTCCATTTATTAGACAAAACTCATATCAATTCACTTAAATCATTAAGAAAATTTTAAAATCGAAAAATATAAGTCTAATACCATTATTAGTCTCATAGAGCCCCAAAAAAATAACTTGTAATAAATTTTATAAGTTTTTTTTAATCAAAAAATTAGTTTAAAAAAATAAAACTTTTTTATATATAAGTCATCAATATTAACCACGACCGATATAAAATAAACCCAATATATTAACCATTTTAAAGATCATATTTTTTCCCTCTCGAAGGCAAAATCAAGTAAATCCGAGTAAACATTTTTTGCTACATGGGCAGGAGCTGCACGATGATCATTATCAAACCGCGGCCGGGTGTCCGAATAATGAAGCAAGGTGGTGGGGAAGGGGGCCACGTGGGAGAGGTCGTGAAGGGGGAGGCACGTGGGGACAGGCATCCGACACGGCTGCCTCAAATGGCCCTCCATGCCCACCCTCCAATTATTAATCATGCACGCCCATCATGCCCCCTCGTTAGTGGTTTTCCTCCATTCCTACTTGGTCCCTACCTTCCCCTGCCCTCTTTCACATCTAATAACACTACAAATAATATGTGTGAAATGATTGAAAATATAACAAGTAAAATTTGGAAGAGCCATATGTCAAATAGTAATTGGAATTTTTTGTTCCCATACATTTTATGAGTATCAACACATTTGTTATTACAACGTACTTATTGATGTTGATCCAATTGCATTGTTTTTTGTGCTATAATTTTTTTCTTCATAAATAAAATTAAGTAATAATATCAAGTCATCGATTGCCCGACATTAAATAAGTTAATGAGGATATAGTTTTATTAAAAGTAGGGGTGTAAACGATTTAAATCTGTTTGCGCGTTTTTTACGTTTGGTTTGGCTCAACTCATACTCGTGTTCATTAATTTTGTGCTCGAAAAAAATACTTGATTTGAAATAGATAAGCTCGTTGAATAACGAATAAAGCCTGAACAAGGAGTGTTCAGTTCGGCTCGGCTCGAAACTCGAATTTGATATGTTTAAACTCGAAAAAATATTCGGTTCGGCTTAGCTCGTAAATATTATTGAGGTCACATTAAATTTATATAGTGTTTAATTTTTTTTTTTTGATTTTATATAAGTGAGCACAGAAACATTTGCTAGGCTCGAGCTCGGCTAAAGGTTAGCTCGAACTCGGCTCAAACCAAGCCCAAACACTATAAATTTTAGATAAGCTCGAATCGGCTTGTTTATATTAAAATTCGGTTCGTTTACATTAAAGCTCAGCTCTGCTCGTTTTATATCGAACCAAATTCAAACACACTATTATTCGGCTCGACTTGGCTCGTTTACACCCCTAATTAAAAGAGTATATATGTGATTTCATGGATAGTTAGAATGACAAAACTGACATAAATACGAGAACTACAATGCATTAACAAGCAAAAATGAGCATGCTCAAATGATTAAACATTTGTTCACTGCACGGTCCCTCCTCGTATTTTAGTTTTTATATATTGACAAAATAATCATATTTAGTTGATCAATTGATAATTTTTTACAATAATAAAAGTTTATGTTGGCTTATTTTTACCAGATAAACACCAAGAATTATATTACTTGAACTACAAAGAAATTATTACTTGCCCCATAGCAAGCTCATGTGGAATACACATGAGGTTATATTGGACTATACAAACGTCAAAAAAGTATATCCCATAAAATAAGCTTAAAAATTATGAATTTTTTTTAAAGTATATATATGCCAATGACAAAATAATCCATATATTATTATGTCACGGATATATATATATATATATATATATGTACATTTGAGAGATTTTTCTACTGTTTTAAAATTTTTTATTGTATATTTTATCTTTTCTTAGGCAGTATATCTCAAATCAGCCTTAAATATGTTCTACGACTTTACATAGGTAAGCGAGTTATTTTTTTGTAGGGTTGTACTTTAATTACACCTAGTTTTTATGTATTCTTCTTCCTAATTATTTGATACAATATCAATTTGAAAGAATCCTCTTGGAGAATTATGCCAATCAATTCCTTTAAACGATTGCTTGAAGTTTATGATCGATTGAATTTTTTGAGAATTGTAGTTAGTTTGAATTTTTGAGAATTGTAGTTAATTTGAAAGACATTTAGGTTATTACATCGCCATTTTACTTCTGAAAATATACTAACTAATGCTAAAAGAGAAATGATACGTTCTGAAAAATATAAATTTAATAACAATCACAGAAAAAAATATTATGTAAAAATTGTCATTTTAATAATCATCTCATATGTGGAAACTTAATCCAAGTGGACATGGAACAATAACTATATATGACAATATTTGATTAAGACCCGTGTTTTGAAAGCAATGATTAAAAAAAAATTAATCAACCAATCTTTTCAAGTTTAAAGTCAATAAAAAATAATTAAGATGTGCAAAAGTCAACTTTTTTAACTTTCCATTCACTGTATATATCTATATAAGTTAGAACAAGCTAACTGCATGGAGCTGAACAAAAGGTAAACAATAAATTTTTCATGTGTCGTGCAAAAAATTATCATGAGCGAGTAATAAAATGAGTAATAATAAAAAGTAAATAAAAAGATAAGTTAGAAAGGGGTGAATATTAATAGAGCAATTGATTGGGTCAGCGGGGAGAGTGCTGAAATAATACAATCTTTACTTATTATTTATTTATTTATTTTATTATTAATTTTACTAATAAAAGTGGAAAAGGAGAAGGGGAAGAAGCGAAGGTAAAAAATGAAAATGAAGAATATCAATCAATCAATATGTTATATTATGTACATAATAAAAAAAATAAAATAATTTTATTATTATTAAAATATGAAGGGATAAAAGATGGGTGTCCAATCATTGTGTGGTGTGCATGTCTCCCGGATAGCAGACATCCGAACACGGCCATACTCACTTCTTCCGGGGTACTATCGTAATTTCGTAGTCCGGTTCCCACGTCTGCGTCTCACGTGTAACCCGGCCACATGGTTCTCCACGTGAGCCCCGGCCCGGCTTCACGTGATCCCCACACCTCTCTGTCGGCCGTCGCTCTCACCTTCGGCTCCCTCCACCCCTAGGCTCGGCTCAATCCTGAATTTTAATATTTATTCTATATATATATATATATTATGAATTTGAGGGCTTTATTCGGAATAATATGTAGATTTTTAAAATTTTGAATTAAGCATATGTAAATAAATTTGTGAAATAATAAAATGTTGTAACTGGTTTGAATAATAACAATTAGGTTTGTGGCAAAATCGCGATTTTATGCAGGCTCAAAATTTTACAAATTCGATAGTATAAAATTGATAAATTAGTTGATGTATGAAAATGTAATTTAGAAAAAAATGAATAAATTAATGTTTTGATCACCTTACTATATAAGAGAATTTTGTTTTCATAAGTAGCATTGCCTATGTTAGGATTTAAAAATCCTCAATAATATGTACATTTGTTTGGCGAGGATACCAAAGTAATTATCATTTTTCTAACTTGCTACTTGCAAGTTGCACGTTGAACTGCACGTCTAGCAACTTTTTGTTCTGCTGTTTAAGGACTACAATATTTTTTTAACAATGTGAACTATTATTTTTAAGGTGTTGTTGAATTATTGGTATAGGTAATAATTTGGGTTTGAATTTGATGTGTTAGTGGCAATTGCATGGGAATGACTTGTGTAACTTGACCAGACCTTGTGTGTGGTTCCTTGGAAATATGCCCAAATTTTTTATTTGGTAGAGGAAGGGCACATGTGCAATTTTATTTAGAGAAATTATAATAATACACTTTTAAATATAAAAATTATTTTTATTGGTTAACAACAATTTCCATGCTCTTCTTTGTATTATTATATTATATTAATTAAGGATTAAAGATTATAAAAGACTACGCCATATCTTTGTGTACCCAAAAAGCATCTAATAAACCCAATAAATGCATCACAAATTTGTGAAAAGATAAAAGAGTAATAATAATAATAATTATTACAAATAAATTGAAGGTTAAATATAAAATGTGAAATCTATTCCATACATAAATGCCAAAATTTATAATGCAGACATAATATTTTAAGTCATCAGATTAATTATCAACGAGTGGTCTCAACAAAACACAGAATTTAGTCTACCATTAATTAAAAAAATTAATTTTCTAATTCAATTTCAAGCTAATTAAAAAGAATTAGTTAAAGTTGAATTTTAGATCATCATTTTGATGTTCGGTAGTAATAATTTAAATTTATACATTAGATTCAGATAAACACACAATTAATTTTATGTCCAAACAATGACAAGTGGTTTGCAGTCATTTTCGAATTATTGTTTATTACCTATTCCTAATTTAACTAGATGAAAAATAGCGTTTTTTTAAATTATGTCAGCCATATTGATCTAAAATTACATAAAACAAATTAATGCAATGATGGTATTGAGTTCATGTTTAAATAATGTAAATGAATAGTAACCTTATTAATTTTTTTCTAAAAGCTCAAATAATTTATATTTGTTACACAAAAGTTTTTTCCCCTTATTTCCTTTAAATAAAAATTATGGTAATCATTTGGCTTTGACTAAAGCTTAAAAAATTGGCTGAGCCAAGTCAAAAAAAAGGCAACAGGTAGGGGAGAGTGATGAGTGATGAGGGTGGGGTTGTGAAGAGGAGATGAACAGGTAGGGGAGAGTGATGAGTGATGAGGGTGGGGTTGTGAAGAGGAGATGATGAGGAGGGAAGGGGGATGATGATTGCTATCACTTCCCATTCATTGCAGTCCCCCCCTGACACACCCCTTCTCCTACCATCATTTCCTCTCTCCTTCTTTTAACACCACAGAAAGCTCTTGTCCCCTGTATATATATATACACCCCCTCCCCCCCTCCCCCTCTCCATTATTTACCACTCTCTTCTGCTGTGCTGTTGAGCTTTTGGTGTGTGGGGGTAGGGAGGAGGAGAGGAACTGGAAGAAAGGTGCTTTGTTCTTCTTCTCATCGTTTTTGGTAATAATCGGAAGGTCGGGAGAGGTTTGGCGAGGAGGAGATGATGATGGGTTTGGAGAAGGAGGATCTGGGGCTCAGCTTGGGTCTGGGTTGTGCTGTGGATCGCCGCCCCGTGCAGCTCGGCCTCATGCCTGCTTCTACGTCCTCGTCTTCGCCTTCCTACTTCGTGCCGGCCCGGCCCTCGCCTTGGTCTCACATCTTCGCTTCTGCTGCTGGTATTTACACTCGTTTTCTGGGTTGTCCGAAAAGTTTGGCGTTTTTGTCAGAACGGAAATGGAGTTTTTGAGTTCTGCGTATTGATGGGTTATGGAGGGATTGATGACTTGTGATTATTCTGCGTTTGTTGATGTGTGATGTTTTTGGTGTTTGCAGAAAAAAGTTCGGATCTTTACGTGGGCGGGGAGACGAGGCCGTTCCTGCGGGGGATCGACGTCAACCGGTCGCCGCTGTCGTCAGCGGCGGCGGACAACAACGACGACGAGGCGGCGCTCTCGTCGCCCAACAGCACTGTCTCGAGCGTGAGCGGCAAGAGGAGCGTGGCCGACGCGGGAGGCGGTGGCGACGGCGACGAGAACGACGGCGAGCGGGACTCCTCGTCCCGGGCGGCAGCGGTGAGCGACGAGGAGGAGGGCGAGGGGTCGAGGAAGAAGCTCCGCCTCACCAAGGATCAGTCGGCCGTCCTCGAGGAGAGCTTCAAAGAGCACAACAGCCTCAACCCGGTAAGAGCACGAAACCTACCAAAAAGCTTCCATCTTTACCTTTACAGTGGAGCACACCCGCTAAATGTTTGCGTGTTTGCCGCAGAAACAAAAGCTTGCATTGGCGAAGCAGCTCAACCTCCGCCCCCGGCAGGTCGAAGTCTGGTTCCAGAATCGGCGAGCAAGGTGAGGCTTCCTATACTTCCAAAGATTCGATCTTTACCCCTGCTTTGAATCAAGTTGGAGAGATTGAAGGAGGAGGTTGGTGTTGATTCATGATGGTAATGGTTTCAGGACGAAGTTGAAGCAGACGGAGGTGGACTGCGAGTACCTAAAGAGGTGCTGCGAGAGCTTGACGGAGGAGAACAGGAGGTTGCAGAAGGAGGTGCAGGAGCTGCGGGCGCTCAAGCTCTCGCCGCAGCTCTACATGCAGATGGCGCCCCCCACCACCCTCACCATGTGCCCCTCCTGCGAGCGGGTCGCCGTCTCCGCAGCCGCCTCCGCCGCCTCCCCCGCCGCCGGCGACAATCACCACCACCACCACCACCAGCAACAGCAATCTCCGGCGGCCAGGCCCATCGCCGCCATCCCCGCTTGGGGTCCCTCCCCTCTTCGTGTCTTCGACGCACCTCCATACCGTGCTTGAAGAACCTGAATTTTGGTAACAACTTTGTGTTACCAATTTGTTAATTGTTTGGAGTTAAAGATGGATGCACGAAGTCATGCAAAACCAAGTATTCGGTTGTTGTGGGAGGAGATGGATGACACAGAATCATTCAGAAACAAGGTTGAAGAAAGGATGATATGCGAAAACAAGTGTTCTGTCTTCTTCAATCTTGTGGGAGAAGATCTGTATTGGCCTGGCCTTGTTATGGGTTTTTATGGTGGAGATGTGATTAGGATTGGTGGTATGGGTGCAAACGGCGAAGTCCTATCAGATTTTTAGG